>CABFOW010000152.1:116006-140280 GCA_902141385.1 Timema californicum
CCCTCATCCAACCCCCGTCCCATTACCTCACACAACCGCCCTTCAATTCTACCCTCACCCCCCTCCCAAACACACCGATCGAACAGCCAATTTCACCCCGGTTATAATAAAACATGCCTCCCTCACGGCCTTTTGACGGATTGGAACTCATATATCAGCATTTCCAAAGGAACGAGCGCGTTCATTACCAATTTCTACGAGATTTACAGTTGAATTTTTAAATTAAAATCATTCATCATTTTATTTCAATTTTTTTTTACTCCATCCCCGTCCTATTTGATTTGTGACTATATTTACTTAACAATAAGGGATGGATTCCCGTCAAATGATTTAAATTTGGTAGTATTTTTTTCTTTTATTAAAAGCTTTAATCAAATACAAGATGTATATAATCTAAGGGCCACCTCGGTAAGTGAGAAATTGATTCGCTGACAGTCAGTACTATCGCAATATTTAATTCTACGATAGATTATTTCAAAATATGGTTGGCAAATTATTTCGAATATTTTTGGCAAATTTTAGACCCTCCTTCCCCTTTCAAGCAAAAATAAGTAAATGCCTGGCTCCCTCTTGCTTACGTAAGATTTGTCGATTTTTTTCATTTGTTCACAGGAATAACCATTCTTTTTTCCATAAAATTGTGCTTATAGCCTAAACAGGAAGTAAGATGTATTGATAAAAAAAATATTCATTCAATCTATAGATTGCTGGTTATTATTAACATAGAGGTGTAATTAATATTGCGAAATAATTGACCATTAACACTGGTATACAATTAATTTAAATTTATTGAACTGGCAAAATTAAAACAACTTATAACATTATAAAACTTAATATTTTAATTTATTTTAATTGATATTATAAAAAAGTACTTTTAGTGAATACATCAATATTATATTTATAAAAAAATACCACCCTAAACTCCATCTAATCCTATGGCCAAGGTCCTTGAATTCACGTCTCAACACTTCCAATTATTATGTTTGTATTTGTGGGGGTTAGGTCACTCAATCTTTGGCTTACTTCTATAGACTTCCCTTCTTCCTCGTTTAGCCACTCAGCATCTTCATTGCTACCCGAAGCTGCCCCAAGTCCAAGCGGCTTGAAATACACCGTCCCATAATCTGACCCCCACCCTCTTGTCAGAAAAAAATAAGCAAAGCTTGAACCCACTCCCCCCCTAAGATGCTTACGTAATAATTGAACGCTTCCTTACAGCAAAATAAAGTCGAAAGATTCCACCCGGTTTCTTTATCCTTAACAACCCTTTATTTTAAATTTTATCAATAGAAAATAATTAGTTAAGAGGTAACATTAGCTCATTTTCAAAGACTTTCACTTAATATTATTTGCGAAGCTCTGATACTAGGCTTTAAGAAAAAGGTCTCTAGCTTCAGCCTTCATTTATAGTCCAAACGAACCAATACAGTAGTTTTCTGGTAGGCTCACAATACATTTTCTTTAAGATATTTATGAACTAGCAGCAAGATTTCCTCTCTACATTGGGAAAAGGAGTCTCTTAATTTTATTTACCCTCTTTATTATTGACATGATAAAGGGTGGTTGTAGGTGAAGGGCCAAAGGGATATAAGCCTCGACATAATATAGTAGTTCCAGAAAACGAGACAGACCATTGTATTTTAAGCCGTGTGGCCAGACAGCGATTGAAATTTTCTCACTGATCGAGGCGACCATCTTAAGTTAGAAGGAGATATTAAATACATTTTATTGTAAGCATATAGGGCCAAATACAATACGACCTTTATCGTGGGCGCACAGGCAAAGGCATCAAGCTAATCTTATTACTATGCGAAAATAAATAAATAGTCCCGCGGAAGGGCGACATTTTATATATTTGGTGAAGTAATAATTAGGATACAATTAAATATGATGTAAATGAAAATATATTTTTATTATGTCATGAAAGTATAGTTAGATCTAATTAAATATGAAATCTATAAAACTAACAATTACTAGGTTACAGCCTGAAGTTACTTATAGACACGTTCAGTCTCCACAACAATTATACGTAAGTTCAAGTTACCAAAGTCACGCCACTTATTATGAATTTGTTTGGGTAAACCCTGCAGAGCCTTGAGTCTCCAACTCAAAATCAACTCTATTTATTTTCTTCCGCCAACCAGAGATCGTAAGAAGGCGGCAAAAATGTTTAAAGGAGTGGAGTCTAAAGACTCCTGTTTCATAATGTTCAACCAGGAAATGAATATGAGATTGACACGTGCCAACTAAAGAGAAATATGGTCATATTGGCCTAGATGAATAAATATATAAACTATAAAGTAAAAGAACGGAATAATATTACGTTAATATTAACTCTAAATAATAAAGGGATGGGGAAATCAAGGTCATTACAATCTTGTCGGGTTTTTTTTCTTCTGACGATGGTGGTAGGAGAGGGAAGGGGGGGGGAGGCGATAGTCTTAAAATCCCTCAAAAGTGTATTGAGGATGGATTTTAATCAATGGTTTACCACTCTCCTTCCACTAAAATTCATGTATATTGCCTTTAAAATGCTTCCTTCCTCGTCTATACCCTATTAGAGTAATTACCATACATGTGTATTACCTGAACGGTTAGTAAGACGTAGTGATAACTAAACACAGTTCGGATCAACCTTGCAATACTCCAATACACGCCACTGCAAATACGTACTGTATGTTTTTTGCTTATGATATTATGATAAATAAGTTTTCTTCTCCCTTCCTCTCCCTCTTCCCCCCAACATATATTTTACAGGCTAGAAATAAGAAGCTAACGTGGGACAGGCGTTCCGATTGAACGCAAATCAGTACTCCCCAACGTCTCGATCAATCAAGATAAAATTGGTATAACGCAATGTTTTATTAAATACGAGTGCAAGTTCACATGAGTGATCTAGTTTCACTGAGAAGACCGCGGATGTTTATTTGTTTAACTTTCTATCAAAAGATGTACGTTTGCATTCTCAAATTTATCAAATAAATCGGAGGGACAAAATGTGAAACTTAAAGGTCAAAAGGTTTGGGAGAGGAGACACACTTATTTCGTAGAATTCTTTTACGATATATTTTATATATATTTAAGATACAGTGTAATATATTTTCTATAAGCTTATATAGTTTCGCAAAATTTTCCCTGACAATTATTTTGTTTCAATTATGAGTCATCAAAGTATGAAAAGAATAATATGTTTGTCCTCAAATTAAATATAGTTATTATATCATGGTGGCCATGATGTCAATCAATTATTTATATTAAGTGGCTTTGCTTTGGCCAGAGATAAGGAAGCTATAGAGGGGCGTGTCTCTGTAGAAACTAGTAGAACACGAATCTTAGCGATGCAATGAATGTGCTGTTAACTAATGGAACTATATTATGGCAAAGTCCTATCATATACACGTTAGCACAACGTTTACTAGGTATATTTTAAATATTATTTCTTAGTACTATTCTTGGTTGCATAGTATGTAGTTATTTTATTATAGAAAAATAGATTAAATTTATTTATCAATACCCGTAGAGAAAGGTTGGATTTACCCTTAAATAATGGAATTGTGCTGCATCTAATAGTTTACAGAATTTTTAACTATGTTAATCTTGGCTGTACGATCTATATTTGTGTGTGTACACTTTGTTTATCCTGAAAGGTAGCAAGTTCACATTATATGGTTCCACTATGGCACAGCTTATAATATATAAGCTATTGTATAGTCCGTCATGGTAAGACCATCCCTTCATGGAAAACGGAGTGTGCTTAAAACAGCGCTAATTGGGCCTTTTCTGAAGTTACATTAGTATTACCTTGTTTATATAGCTTGCCTACCCCATGGTATTGGTAATTTTCCCGCTATTTTTAGGAATATAGTTTTCACTTACTGATTTTTCATTTGTCATATTTCAATTTAAACAAAACAAAAATTAAATAGACAGAGATTAGAACTAGATAAATATATACAATAGCCCAGCAACATTATTAAGAATAATATGTCGAAAATATTTAAGAAGGATGAAAATTCAGACGAAAGTCAACATTTACTGCTTTCTGGAAGAAGCTTTTTTGTGGGTAGTTCTACATCTTTCACGAATGATTCGGAGAGGAAGTTGAACACCATTGCAGAAGGAATAGTTATTGTCGACAAACCTGCCCTTAGATGGTCCGACATCATCAGGCTTGATGCTGCCAAAGAGGATCTGAAAGAATCTTTGAAGCTAGTAACGGAATCCCCTTATATTTCGACAGACAGGGTGACTCCATGGAATAGGATCCTACTCTTTGGACCAAACGGGAGTGGAAAGACGATGCTGGCAAAGGCACTGGCGTCAGAATCTGAAGATACGACTTACATATCTGTATCATCCTCGGAAATAACGACAACATATTTCGAAGAACCGGAGAAGCTCGTTCAGAATCTGTTTCTTCTCACGAGACAACACAGGCCAAGCATTCTTTTCTTGGATGAAGTTGATTATCTTAACCAAAATGATCAAAATGACCAGTCGGTATCCACAAAAAGGGTTAGAAAAGAGTTTATGAAGCAAATGCTTAGCTTCCATAATGATAGTGACGGTATTCTCCTCCTAGCTACCACGAATATACCTTGGACTCTCGATGGAAACATAATCAACTGGTTCGTGAAGAAATTATACATACCGTTACCAGGGGAGCGTGCTCGCATTGATATGTTCGAGTTTTACCTGGGGGACACGTCCCACAGTCTGACAGATGACGACTTGAAGAGGTTGGGTAAGGAGATGACGTACGTATCCGGTGAAGATATCAGCTCTTCAGTCAGGGACGTTCTCAAGAAGTCCACGGAAGTCGTACACGGTGCGACACATTTCCGACGTGTTGTGGCTTCGCCGAGGACCTACCCACGCCACGTTGTTGATGATTTATGGGCGCCTTGCCCTTCAAATTTTCCAGGGGCTGTGGAATCGAATTGGTCTGACTTACCCGCTGATAAGTTATATTGGCCACCTATTTCCCTTAGTGATCTAATGCACATTCTTGTAAGTTTGAATCGGCAAGAAAATGGGAAGATGATTACACTGCAGCATGAACATTTTTATGTTAAATTCTGCATTAAACTTAAACTATTAGAGGAAAAATCTTGCCATCAAGCCTTAGACAATGTAACAAAAAAAGTCTCGGAATTTTCAGAAATTGTTTACCAAGAAAATAAATTAAGCCTAATTTAAATAAAGGCTTAATATACTCTTCTTGCTTGACACTATAATAAGATTATTTCAAATTAACCACACATAGTTTTTTTAAATTGGGCCATAAAGGTTTTAATGACTGACATTTTTAGTTTATATTTTATGTTATACTTATTGCTTGCAGTCAAAGGCTATTAAAAGAGACTGGAAAAGGGGAGTACCTTTTTCAGTACTGGATATTGGTGGAAGGTTGTAGAATGGTACCTATATATAGCAGATAGCTATTGGCAAGTGTGGCCGCCATTATAACGGTGCGATGTAGGAGGCAAGGGGAGGCAATTAATTCCGGACGTAAAAAGGTCTCCTACTCGGATGTCCTGGTGGAAGCCACCTAAGGGGTTTCCACTATTCGTAGGAATTAAAAAGGATTGAAACTTGGAATGTGAGAAAGGTACAAAGATGTAAACAAATTGGTCCAGGATATACAAAAGTAGAGGGCTGCAGCAAACCAATTATTGTAAGAATGATGACATGAGGATAAATTATTGCTTAATTTGGGGATATTACAAATAATTATGTGACAGTCATCGTATTAAGATACTTGGCTATTTCTATGAATAAATAAACAAATAAGCCTTTAGGGCCTACGATGGAGCAAGGAGAACGGTAAATGGAGGGGTGGATGAGGTGTTTAGGGCCAAACAATGTAGCGAAGTTATTTCTGTATTTACTTAACTTACATATTAGCGTATAAACCAAACGGGTAGAAAGACGTGGTGCTAAATAAAAAAAAGTAACATATTTGGTTAATTTTAGGGTAACTTATAATGTGTGTAGTAGTATACCTTTTGAATATTATGTCATAATCCTGGCTCTCAATTTTATATTATGCATTTGAAACATTTACACGGCTATAATAATAATAATAATAATAATAATAATAATTATTATTTCCATTTCAATTTCAATTTCCTTTATTATTGTGCTGGCCAACAGTCGTAAGACCTATAACAGGCCAGCACTGAAAAGTACACAAGTACCTTACAAATACATATATTCACACGAGAAAATAAGTTAAACAATAATAGATAGATAATTATATATATTGATGAATAATTACGATAAAGTAGGAAATAATAATGATAAGAATAAAAAATAGCAATAATAACAAACAACTAAAGATTAGTAAGGTATAAGTATAGATTAGTGATAAGGAAGTTTCTTAAATAACTCCCTGAGTTTGGCTTTTCTTTTATGATAAAAGTTGAATTCGACAAACCTAGAATTGGCGCTATGTATACTACAGCTTCGCCTTGTAAGAGCTATTGATAAAATATAATTTTGGATTACTAAAACTCCTTTAAAGATATGAACACCTACATGATCAAGAGCAAATTTACAAGAAATTTTGCTATTGAAAATATTAAAAACAAAAGGGCATCACAATAAAGTCCACGTGAGAAGAGAGTTTGTAGCCTTAAGGGGTATCAAATTTTGTCATAATAATAAATCCGATTAGTAAATAATGTTATCATAGCACGCAATGGCAAATTTTCTTTGAACGTTTTCCAACCTGAGAGATTCAGTTAAACAGTCACGGATTCAGGGTCAAAAGTATCAGATGACCCCCATGTGAAAGTTAGCAAAATTAATACAAAACACAAAATGAAAGTTTAAATTTTAGAAAGAAAATACAGCAACACGGATAAATTACACAATAGTTGTCTTTTTACGCGTAGACACCTCTTATTCCGGGTCCACACGTGCGTTATTCATCTACGTTTATTAAATTTTAGATATGACTCACAAAAAATTGGAAAAAAAAAATTAGTTTTCATGTGCTAATATTTGTCGTGCATAGTGAGTAAAGAACATTGTTCTGCATGGAGACGGTAGACTACCATACATCAAAGAAGACTAATATCGCCTGAGCTAGCGTATAATCCGAACGGGTAGTAAGACGCGGTGCTAAATATTAATATCGCCTGAGAGCAGTTAATCCACGAATAGCGAATATAGAGTACTAGCTGCTGGCCACGACTTGGATAAGGATTCATATCATGATACGGATATAATCACATTTTTTTCGCATCCGTGATTTAGTTGACTAATCTCAACAAAAAACGTTTATTGTAACATAACTATAATAATTACATATATTGTCTCGCGGACTTTTTTTTCCACATTAGTGAGAACGTTCAATATGTATAATTTTTTTTATGTAATACCAATAGTTTTTGCAGCGTACGCGGAGAAAGCATATTTTTTGGTTAATTTTTTAAACCTTGTGTAAATCTATCGACATTTTATGAGGAATAAATTAAATTTTCAAAAGAAAATATAGCCTATGTTACTCGCTGATAATGTCGCTTTATATTGGTGAGAGAATTTTTAAAATCGGTCTTGTAGTTTTTGAGTTTATCCATTATAAACAAAAAAACAAAAAATCAAATCTTTCCTATTTATAATATTATATAGTGTAGAAGTGTAGATGTGTGGACAGAAGAGCGGTGGAACTAGGGGGGACTCTAACACCCTGGAAACAATTTTCCCCTCCCTGGAATAAATTCCCCCCCTAGATATATTTTAAATGCTCTGATATTATCGAATATGAAGCTGAAAGATGGGCTTAAATCACACTCCAAATATGCATTCTATTGTAAAAAATTTGCCGGAGAAGACTGCTTTAAATTACTACTAGACTAAAGGCATCTAACTGTCAGAAAAAGTCAGGGGAGGAGAGCTCTAAATAACTTTCAAGGTCAGTCAAATTTCAAAGATGTCTAGGGGAGGACAACTACAAATATGTTCTAGATTCATGTCATTTTGAAAAAAATTTAGGCGAGCACATTCCAAATAGCCTAGTTTATGAAATAATTTAATTTTAATTTTTTTTCTCGGTGGGATCCTACTTCAAAGATTATCTTCTAGAGGTATCTATCTAACTATCCTAAGAAATTATGTTGATCACTCTAAATAGCTCCAAGGGGCATCTATATTTCAAAAATGTCTAGGTGAGAAACAATTTAAATGGTGGATTATAATTTATAGAGGAATCTAACTAAAACAAATCAAGGCAAAGACTAATAATAGCTTCTAGAGTGAACCATTTTTCAAAAAATTGTTGAAGTAAGGCTACTCCAAATAGTTTATAAAAACTATCCGATTTTAGAAAACTGGAGTGGAAGATCACGGTTTAAAACAGGCAGAAGATCAAATATGAATGAGAAATTATTAAATGGCATTAAACAGAAATCTAACATTGTAAGTAACTATCCCCCCCCCCCTATGAAAACGATATGGATATGACCATGCAGTTAAGGTAATGGAGTTCCAAGCAACACTAGCATGTTTTAGCTTATATCTAACCAGGGCGTAATACATAAAAAACAGCCAACTTTATTATAACTATTATAATTTTAATAAAAGTTTTAATATATATAATAGAACATTAACAATATTATAATATAGTAATAATTATGATTATATATAATTCTAATAAAAGTATTAAAATATGTAAATTCTAAAACTTTTATTAAAATTATTTCTGGTCTTGATGATAATGATGGAGAGGATGAAGGAAAATTTGATCCTTTTTCCGTCTTTTCCTTTAATTTTATGGGTCCACCAACAGGGCCTGGTTATTAGACTAACAACAATTTAAATTTAGTCAATTTGATTCACCTTTGTTATGTCTGAAATCAAGCTAGTAAAAAAAAAATGAAGATAATACTCATGGTAACTATATTAACCATCATAAAATGGGCTAAGTTTTAGATTTTGTTAGAATTATAAAAGAAAAGAAAAGAAAAATCCTGTTTGAACTTACCTTGAAGAAACTAACTACAATATAATCTAGCTCAACACAATTTCATGCAACACGACACGAGCGTTGAAAAAAAAGTTTCTTAAAACATTGTCACGCTAGGTTAAGATCTAGTGCGAGAGCAAGGTAATACAAGGCGTGACTTTAAGTAACACCCTCTACAGACCGGAAGTTAGGGTCCGACGCTCGGTCACAGCACCCTCTCCTCTCAACGCTAACAGCTTCTGGACATGAAAATAATTCCGACGTCGTACATTATGATACTGTAGGAGCCCCTTTACTCTCTCCACATGGTACCATTTCCTCCCGTGCGATCGTCGCGTTCAACATGACGCATGCAAATTAATGTAATTCACTGTGAACGAAAAACCTGGACTTAATTTTTGGCCACGCATAAAAACATGACTGCCAACAAAATGATTACGATTTGCATACAAACTAGTGCTTGGCCCGGTCAATTCATTTCGTCCTCATTCCCTTTCCCAGACTCCCCCCCCCCCTTTTCACCTCCCACCCACAAACCAAGCACCTCATAGCCGCTTCACGAAGCTTTAGTTATATATAATATGATGCTTTTCTTCAATGAAAAGTTACGACGATCATCGAGATGAGCTTTTAAACAAAGGACAAGTTTTATGATACACTATTAAATCGATTTAATGACTTTTAATTTTATATATATGCAGTTAATTTCATTGTAATATTTAACTAGAATTAAAACCCACCTACGTGGCGTAGTTAGCTAACGCGATAGTTTCGTGTTGAGCTAGACTGCCGAGGACGGGGAGATCGAGGTTTGAATCTCGATCGGGTGAATTGGGGGTGGAGTTTCCTAAATGGTTTTCCACTCTCCCTCCAAGCAAATGGGCTCACCTCCTCTAAATTCAACCTACCCTATCCCTAACACACTAGTGTAATTAGTACTTAAATGTATAACCCGAACGAGTAGTAAGACATGGTGCTAAATAATAATAACTAGACTTTTAAAAAAATATTTAGTGTACCCCGCGTTTTACTATCCCTGCACGCTACTTGTATATTTTCACTCAATAGGCTGGGAATAAAGGTAGGATAATTTAGAGGAAGTGTACCCACACTCACATGGAAGGAGAGTAGGAAAACATCTAAGAAAAATAACACCTCAATAATATTTGCAAGTTATATAATCTATAACCATGTTACTTTAAAACCAGACAAGACAAGACTTATGCCCTTATCCACGTGCCCACCCAGGTGTTATTTTTAAAATACATTTTCATTAACTCTATTAACTTGCCAAAGTTAAAACTAAACCAATGTAAAATTGTGGCAGTTTTGTCAAATAGAGAATGGTTGTCCAAGCTCATTAATTTGGAAATCGATGTATGTTTCAAACTTAATTTCACACAATCACAATTAATTTATTTAATAACCATAGTAATAATTATATGCATATTCAGCTTTAAAAATAAAATTATACAATGTGGAAAGAACTATGGCAGATTATGAAGTCAAGGGTCAGTTTACGATTTGGGATATATTTAGACAATTCCAGATTATTTTCATGTGTTGAATAGACACAACTTATTTATATTTTGGGCGTGGATACAAAGTGAATCAATTTTTTTTAACTCCCACGATATTCCACGATATTTTTATTTATATGTCTTGAAAAATCATACTGTCAATCATTTTAGGTGACTGGTTAGTTCTGTTAGAGTTTGCCTTAGAGGCAAACGTTAAATTAGAATCATTTGCACT
Source organism: Timema californicum (assembly GCA_902141385.1). NCBI lineage: Eukaryota > Metazoa > Arthropoda > Insecta > Phasmatodea > Timematidae > Timema > Timema californicum. The sequence continues at coordinate 126,733 of CABFOW010000152.1, forward strand.
GGGGTGATTTTTTCATTCTCTTTCAAAGTAATCACTATAGAAGTATTTTAAAAATAATGCAATACTAACAAGTTGTAGTAGGCCCTACTACCATCATTTATTCATAAGTATCTACTACAATATAATCCCTCGTATTAAAATCTCGCAAAAGTGTGCAAATGGTCTATGGTATCTTGATAATCTTTTCTGATTTGCCAAGGACAGGGAGGCTGGGCTTTGATTCCCCACTGTATGTACTAAGGATAATTTTTTGTTAGGTGTATTTATGCAAATGGGGGTAGATTTTCTCTTAAAATTTACCTACCTTCCCCCCCCCCCATAGCACAGGATGGTGGTAATATGTGAAAGAGGAAAAAGTATCAACGCAATTATTAGTGTTGCACTAACCATAAAAACAACATTTAAAAATAAAAACCATAAAATAACTTTTATAGTCAACTAATTTATCATCGAGGATTGGTGTATTTTTTTTCCAATTCATATCTTCATAAAAGTACAAACAGAATGAAACCTCTTCTAGAATAAAAGTTCTTTCGCTAACTTCACATCTCTCGTCATTCAGTCGCTCTTCTGAATATATAACTTTACTTTAGTCTTCTTACATTTCTCAATCTTATAGTCAGCGGTGGTTTTCTGAATGTCATAATCAAATCCAAAACTCCTTTTCGAGCAATATATTCACCACCAAAATCTTTTTAATCTGTTTGAAACCTCAAAGAAATAAAGAATGAAGGTAAGAAGGAAGGATATAAGTTTTTTTTTGTTTGAAAATGTCATTTCTATCCCTGAATTCCCCTACTTTAGACCAAAACCATCCGAGATATTCTAGAAGAGTTACTTGTGTCATAACCGTAAATTTTAAGGGAGTGAAAGAATAAGGGAGGGATTGGGCTTAGTAGAAAGGTAAAGGTTCTTTTGATCATAAAGTACTGTACATAATTTCTTTTCTTATCTCTACCTCCTTCATTTTCCTCCTTGCTTGGTCCGACTAGGCTTGTTGTATTGATTTACTGGAGCTTGCTGAACACATCTTGCAGGAATTAAAACACTATTACCACTGACTTGTTATATAATATATTCTACTACGTTATATTAATTTAATTGCAAGTATTTATTTAAATAAAATATCTCATTTAACTAAGGATTGATAAATCAAGAGTAATCTTTGAAGGAACCTAAATGGCGATATATTGCGAGTTTCAACGATTTAATTGGCAAGATTGTAGAGTAACATGTTTGCGAGTGACCTCTTCAGAATTTATAAGACTCAAGTTTCTATTATTTGATTGTCATTTTATCATTTTATTAAACCAAGGGGGCAGTGTCAATTAAACCTTTTATCTGGTTCTTTATTTTCCTGGCATAAAACCAAGCCAACTGACTGACTTTGAAATAACTGGCCTTCAAAGAGGTTTCCCTATCCTAGAGTTACAGTGTGGGATGAACGTTGTGTGTGTGTGTGGTTTTTTGAAGGTATAATTTCTGCCTCGACAAGATGATTATTTTTGGAGATACATCTTGCGGGGATATTTTATAATAACTAAACTAATGACTCAAAACGAGAAGGACATCGGCTTGTTCGCACTCACAAGATATGGAGGTGAAATTATAATTACAACTAGGGTTATATCATAAATTATGAAAGGCAGTGGTGTATTATTATATATTAATAATAATTAATCAGTTTCGATGAATCAACCCTAATTTATCAATCTAATAATTATGATAAAACGTTGGTAGGCTATGTAACTACCTGGTGCCCGAATCCAATACAATATAATCTAATGCCACATAGTAAATAACCCTCCAGAATGGAGGATGATTAAGGTGGAGTACAGTAAGTACGAGAAGAGACAAGCACTTTTGAAGTTTTTATAGCAACACATTTTTTGCCTGAAAATAAAAAAAAATATGGTTCTAGTATGAAACATTTATCTCTCTTAAAATTGTAATATCAACAGTTCTTGAATATGTCATGAGCATAGAGGTATTTGATGACAAACTTTTTAAATGAAGAAATAAATTTGTCATTAAATTCCAAGACACTCTTCACAGATATTCGAGAACTGATAAGGTTAATATTTGAAGAAAACTACACGCTATGTTTTTATTAAAGAAATATTAGATTTTTTTAAAATAAAAACTGCACAAATAATGGCCTTAACTTGCGTTCCATACACTCCCATCCTAAGGAAGGTTAGGATACGAACCAAGGATGTGTAACGTGGCGCTAGAGGCTCGCTAATACATATTTCAACATGTCATAATTGTAGTTTACAAAATTTAAAAAATCACTGAATTATAGTGATAAGAGGGTTTGATCGAGGATGCCCCTTTAAGCGCCGTAGTCAGGGAAATTCGGAAGGGAGGGGGGGAGTAAATATCTCATTTATAAATATGCTATTTGCACCAAGTTATTTATAAAACATAAAAATATATCTATTGTAGCCAAAATGATATAAGTAGGTGAAATTATATCTAGTAGCTACTGTAGTTATACAAATAAGGTTCACCATAACCAAATTGGACTGTAGTCTACCAATAACTAGACAATATTTAAATGGTGAAATACAAACAACAAACTCAATATGGAGGTAATTATAACACACATGACGTTTCTCCTTCCTCTAAAAAAAAAACAGTAAAAGGGAAAGTTAACAAGTCAGTCAGCAGCGTTAAATTATGGATAAAAAATACATTAAAATATTGTTATTATTATTATTATTAGCACCGAGTCTTACTACCCGTTCGCGTTATACGCACTTACGATCATGTGTAATGGTAGGGTGATTGTGAGATGAAATGGAGAACCTACAGTTTAACGTGGGATCCGAACCACGGTGGAGGTCTGGCGTTCCACACATTCACAAGTTGTGATTAATACACGTCTTGTCAGAGGTGAGGGAAGGGTTTGACAACCAGATAAATCTGTGCCGGAACCGAGAATTGAACTCCTGACCTTTAGCGCAGAAGTCCGACACCTTACCCCTAGACTGCCAGGTCACCTTGAAATATTGTTTATATAAGACTTAATGTATAGCGAAAACTAATCATTTTAACTATTTTTAATGAAATAATAACTATTTGCATACTAGATGCCCTCTTGGTTTTTTTATGATTAAAAATGGATGGAGAAGTAACAACAAATATCATATGAAAAATAAGATAAATCATCATCAGTGGGTATACATACTAGATATCATTATAAGCTAGTTTGTTTTATCAGTGAGGGGAATTTGGGGGCTCGAGTCCCAGGCGAGTGAAATTGAGGCTGTAATTATCCTAAATGAAAATCCAGATTATATTCCGTCTAATTATGATCCTTTATCCTATTAACGCATTTAAAATCTCGGTCAAATGGTCTAAGGCAATGTTTCTCATAGTTTTGGTGAAGGTTGGACCACCAAATGTTGTTATTAACACTGCGGGACCACCGGGTCCCCGGGATTAGGGTATGCGGGTGGAAAATAATACAGGAAAAACAATATTATTGGGCAATTCCTTATATAATAATATAATAGTTGAAAAAAATAATATGATTACATTGAATTAGTAATTAATAGCGGTTTGATTATTTTAAACATTTTATGCTTCATAATTTTTTATAAATAACTGTTCAGTTGAGTTTTTGGCTCAAGGTTGGTTCAGATTTTCTTTCTTATGTGATGTGTATATTGAGGGAAGAAATATCTCAAAATATGGAATATTTTATACCTAATTTTTAACATTTCAAATGTTTTGATTATTATATGAACAACATTCTTTAATGTATTATTATTGATAAACTTCCTGGGACCCTGTGGACCACTTGGTAGGCCGCCACTGACCACCATTGGTCCGAGGACCACACTTTGAAGAACACTGGTTTGAGGTATCACTCTCGCAAAATACCAGATTGACGATGAATGTGATATCAAGGTTGGTTTTCCACCCTACATCCACGAAAATACGGATACATTTCCTAAACATTCAGCCTTTTAATCAGGTGAAACGTAGTGTGTTATTGTTATTAATCAGTGAAACACTCATTGGGCAGGCATCAACGAAAACACATTCCCATGTGATGTATATAGAGCACAGCCTGTGTAATAGTTGCCCAAATGGGGAGCAAATGAGTTAGAGCATATCACGGTCAACAAACTCTTTAATCATCTCAGTGGCCGAATGGTCTAGGGCGTCACTGCCGTTATAGACTGGTCTGCCGATTACGGGGAGATAGGTGTGTGAAACCTAGTTGGGTCTACGTGTGGTGGTTTTTTCCTAAATGGTTTCCCACTCTCCTCTCAAGCAAATTAGGTTCGATTACCTTTAAAAACGCTTCCTTTCTCATTTCCAAAACTTTAGACTAATTTATCATATATGCGTATAGACAGGTAGTAATTAAAACGCGGTGATATAACTACAAAATCTGCTTGTCCCGGTAACACTTGACGCCACTCCATCGAGTTTACGTCAGCCTTAAGATGAGTGAGTCTACTCTCTATATCTTCTCACCTCTGTACATTGACGATGTTCCACTCTTCTAGAACGTTCGAGCAATTTAACCCGACTCACTCACATCCCTCTCCCCGCTCCCCTCACCGATAAATCCGCACTCTCTTTACCCCTATCCAGTACAACGAGCCATTTACTTGTGAGCTAAGGAAATTTATTGGACTTAAAAAGCACAAGGCGTAGGGAAAAGGGGGGGTAGGAAAAAGTTGCCTTGCAACTCCCCTCCTACCGTCTCCCCCCCCCCTTCATCCCTCTTTCTTAACTCTACGAACGAGAGAGGAGAACTTTACCAGCGTGATAAGTTTCTTTAGCCTTGTGGGCAAACGCCTGGAGTTGAAACACAGGGATAAAAGAAAAATCTAGTGTGGGGGGGGGAAGAGAGATTAAAGGTATAGACAAAAGATTCGGAGGAGTAGAAACTGAGAAAATGTGAAGAATGTGTACACAAGATAAAAAGTAAAAGATAACATCAAGATGTAAAATGATCCATAAAATGTGAGAAATTTAAGGGCCATTGTAAAAATAAAAATAAAGTTCTGATTTAGAGCCATATGATAATAGCTAAACATCAAATTTGAACAAAATTCATCAATGAGTTTCAGATTTGTGGCCAAGGACAGACAGAGAGACAGACATGGGGACTGACAGAATTACAATATCTGTTGTTTTTTGAGGGGTTTGGACACACACAACACGTAAATACTCCTCATAAGATAGAGGTCGAAAACTTTCACGGTTACAATGCTTTTTAATTAGATGAGATAATATTGTTTTTATATATATAAGAATAATTCAATGTAAGCACTTTCTAGATAATGTAATAGTAATAAACAACAAATGATATAAATAATAATAATAATAATAATAATAATAATATTTAGCACCGCGTCTTACTACCCGTTCGGGTTATACGCTTTAAGTACTAATTACTCTAATGGATTAGGAATTGGGAAGGTTGAATTAGAGGAAGTGAGCCCGCATTTGCGTGGAGGGAGAGTGGAAAACCATTTAGGAAAAACCACCCCCAGTTCACCCGACCGAGATTCGAACCTCGATCTCCCCGTCCTCAGCAGTCAAGCTCAACACGACAAGCGCGTTAGCCAACTACGCCACCGAGGCGGGTAAATGATATAAAAACAAAAACAGTTTAATATAAGAACAATTTGGAAATACTGTATTATTTTTCAAGATATATATAAATATTCTAATTTTTTTTAAAATATAGTGTTGTATAAAAAAATCGCATAAATACAAAGATGATTTAATACAAGCATTATTTAGGAATTCTAATATGAAAAGTTGCAAAAACATTAAAATGATATTAAAAAAGAAAATTTTAGAAAAAATAATAATAAAATTGTAAAATCACAAGAATTATATAAATTTTGAATTATACTAAAAATTGGTAGAAATGCCAGGAAAACATAAGATTTTTTTTTAAAATAGTAATTTAAAAACATGCAAGAGAAAATATATATAGGAATGAATGATTTTGCTTAGCTCCAGCGAGTTTGACTGAAAGTCTAAGCTCTGACCAGGTAGACTGGGGTAGGGTTTGAACCCCAGCTGGTTACAGAATTAAATTTTTTTTTTTTTTTTTACCAAATTAAGATTTTTATTGAAGATTTCTCATCTTATGCCAAGTCGAATTCTCTGAAATTTCTTAAAATGTGATTTCCTTGTTACTAAATAAGTGTAAGCTTCGGATAGATAAAATGAGCGGTAAGACGTGCAAAACTTAAAATAGGGAAAGGTGATTGGGGGGTAGGCTGGGTGGGGAGGGGGGGGGGCACTTGAGTAGTGAATTTTGATATTATTTAACCTTGAACTCCCGAATTAAGAGACAAGGTACAATGACATTTGGCGATCCCTATCGGGGCTAGATTGTTATTTACATTTTAAAATTTATCTAACAATATATTAGGATTATAAACTTTTTTAATGGAATGAAATGAAATACGTTTGTCAAAAATAAAATAAAGAAGAATGTAGCAGGATAAATTTGAAAGGTGAATATATATATTTATTTAACTTTTAAACTGTCAGAAAATAGTAAGAATTACCATGAACAGATTATGGATGTAGAGAAAAGAAAGTGCTTGCAAAAAAGGAAGTAAGTTTTACTTTGCCATTGAGCCAAGCATGCAATTAATTACAGTGTAAAGAAAAGAAAGGAACGATCATTTGTGAGTTGGGAGGGGGTGAATTGATGGGTGGGTGGGTGAAAGAGGGTAAAAAGGTGGGTAAAGTTTCCAGGGGGAGAGAGAGATTATTGCTTCGGAATAAAATACTAAAATAATAATGAAGCCCTTTGGAGTTTAAGTTCAAACTACTTGAAATATTGAACGGTATAATGCTTTTTTTTCTTTGTCTAAAAGCTAAACAAACTTTTACGTTATAGACTAAGTACATCTTTCATGCCTTGTTATGAAACCATTTATATTTAGAATATGGTTTGTGTGGTCTGTGGATTATTATTTTTTTGTTTAAAATACGCCAACACGATGTCATTTTAAAAGTTTATTATAAATTCTTCATGTCAAAATAAAGTTTTTTTTATGAAAACTAGGGAGAAACAAAGCCTCAAACGAAGAGTGTTCTGAATAAGGATACAATTTTAAGTTCATAAAATTCCTTCAAAAAACATATTAATTTTGATAAGTAGTATGTATATAATTATTTTATTATTTATTTTAAAAATCGCGTCGTACTACCCGTTTGGGATATACGCTTATTTACTAATTACGCTAATTGTCTTAGGGACATGAAAGGTTAAATTTGTAGGAAGTTTACCAGCATTTTATTGAAGGGAGAGTGGAAAACCATTTTGGAATAGCCTCCCTCAGTGCACGCGACTGAGATTTGAACCTCGATCTCCCTGTCATTATATACCGCGAGAGTAGCGCCTTTGAACTTAGACCATGCATCCACCGAAGCTGGTGAGTGGTATTATTTATGTGACTTAAAAATATTACAAATGTAAACTAATTAAATAAGTATTTGTATTTCTTAAACGGTTCCAAATTATTTTTAAATCATTAGCATAAATATACTATCCAATTTTAACTAGCCAATCAATATATACATCTCTCTCTTTTAATGCATATGTGAATATATTATTGTCAGACCCAGTATCGACCTATTTTATGATCTAAATTGACCAATGAGGACTTTAATGAAAAATGTGTTGACCTGAAGGTGTGCAACCGCAACCAATAATCTATATAGGAAGTTGAAAAGCCCCCCCCCCTCATCTTTACCACGAGACGCACCTTTGGAACAGGAATCGTAGGGGCCATGGGACTCATCTTTTGGTGGGGTTTAACCCCTAAGACCTTAAAAAAAATCCCCCCCCCACCCAAACGCTCATCAGACCTCCTCCAATACGAGGTACATCTACAAAATTGATAGAGATATGGCCTATCGGGCTATGTATGAGCTGTTCTCGGTCTTTTAACAGAGTCAAGATTTTATCAAGGAAACCAAAGGCGGAAGGCGTCGAAATTGCTATCAGACAAAATTATAACAGATAATGTTGTCCATAATGAAGATTTTTCAAACACTTTGTGAATATAAATGCCTCATATAGCCGATATGCTATATATTTTCCATTTTCAATAAAGTTTCTTAGAACTAAGATATACGTCTCTTTGTTTTTTATTAATTTCAGAAAAATATTTATTTTATTCTAGTCCATATAAAATCCTTAATAAAGAAAATACTATTTGTTTTTATTTTCCCTTAAGTATTGCAAAATTGGTGCACGGTCTTGCTAGTTTTATTTTAAGAGTTAATATTAGTCATCATCACCATCACATAAAGTTTCCAGAAACTGGCTGGGTCTATTAGGAATTTAAGCCTCTCCACCACCTCCTTTCCTCTTACCACCTCTTTACCTCCACCTTGACCCAATCCTCTCCTCTTTCCTCTACACTCCTCCTCTCTCTTCGTCCATCTGACCCTTGATCTTCCTCTCGGCCTCCTACCCCCCCACTCTATATTCAACATCCTCCTGGGCATCCTTTCTCTTTCCATTCCCCTCACATGTCCATACCACTTTAGCCGTGACGTCTCTACCTTGTGCTGGACTGAATCTTCTTTTACTATTCCTCTTAAGACTAAGATATATAAAAACTATTTACAATCTTTTAATATAAAAAATGTATCGTAAAAATATTTCAGGACATGTGATTGGTGGAAAACAATAGTTACTTGATTTTAAAAAAACTAACCAGTTAGAAGATTAGATACATTTATTTTTTAAATTTATAAATACTGTGAAAATCTACTTTACTAAATTTGTTCTCTTGACGAAAACGTATTTCTTCAAACAATATCTTTCTTCCTCATTATAAGTTCTTCAGATTGTTCATTTAGCGCCTTACACTTCTAAAAGCTTCGTCGAAAGTTTTCAACCCTCCTTCCCTATTATATACTCCTCATCCTTCCACGATGTGCGATATCCTTTTACCTTTAGAAGGATCCGCTGAGCTTCAAGGAAACCCAACTCAATTCACTCCCTCCCCAAGCCGGAAAAATATTATATAATTATGTCACAACCCTAAAGCAGAAGAAATACCTTCTCGGGAATTAGTTGCACTTTACTATGTTAGCTTAGACTCGATATGAGTACACGAACTGTAGGGAAAGGGAGGGGGGTAGGGAGAGGTGTCACCGACGTTAGAGGAAACAGAAATGTACGTTAAAACATAAGGTGTAATTAGCCAAATTACCGCAACTTGATGTGATTACCTCTAGTTAGTGATTCTCTTTGCGCAACCCGTCGTGTCTTTGCTGCCCCACCGTTCCTCCCCTCACGCCTACACCAATCTCCCTTTTCCCACCTTCGTTCTCTTCCTTCTCTAACACCGAGAACCAACCCTTCCCTTCCTTCACCCCAAACTTACAGCGAATACTTTACTGGCATTTCTACGTACACATTCCGGCGGCTTCGGGTTCGGTAAACATACCAACTGAAGCGATATGCCCTCCCTCCCCACAAGGGGGGATATGTTGGCACTACTGCGCCACATAAAAGATAAATTACATTGCCTCACCTTGGTTTTTCATCTCCACCCTATCTTTTTTTTTAAATTATTTTTTTGTATTATTTTTATCGTCACGTCTTACTACCGGTTCAGGTTACAAACATTGTTCTTAGTCTGTTGAAAATCTTTACAATTAAACTTAGTGTTCCATATATTTATTACAACAACAACGATTTATTTTTTTCAACTTTGACGAGATACATTTTTAGTGGACCAGACTCTAGACTAAAGCGTTTGTGTCACAATATATTTGTAGGCTTTCAAGTGATGTGAAAAGTAGCGTTAGTTAAAGATCAATATTTTACCAGTTTTACTAAACAAAATAGTGTTTTTTGTTGCCAAATTTGTGTTTTTTTGGCATCTATAATCATTACCCGTTCTGGTAACAGGCTTATGTACTAATTAAGCTAATAGTTTTTAAGGATTAAGAAGATTATATTTCAAGAAAGAGTACCCTCATTTACTTGTAAGAATATTAAACAAACCCTTTTGGAAAAACCGCCCTCAGTTCACCCTACCAAAATTCGAACCTCAATCTCCCTTTCATCGGCAGTCTAGTCTTCTGCAAGTAGTGCCTTGGACCAAGCAGCCACCGAAGTGGGTCATAATGACTCAAATTAAATAAACTATCGCTTCAGTATTCACTAATTTTCCACTCTTAACAATATCAACTGTTCTTGAATATTTGTCATGCACGAGCAATGTAGCGTTTGAACAGGACATTTTTAGACGAAGAGCAAAAGAAAGCCCTGGTCTAACTCTGCGATGCTCATGACAAATATTCAAGAAACGTTGAGTTTACGCTGTGTAGTAAATTAAACTAAAATGTATCAAATGAGGCTATATTTGTTTAATTTTGCCCAGAAAAGTTTTCAGCTGTTGTAAAAACTGCAAAAATATTGAACAAAACTCACGCTCCATTCTATCCACACAGAAGTTCTTCATGAGACGAGCGATATATTGTTTCACTATATTATATAATACCCTAATAAAGCAATAGTTTATTTAATTTGAACATAAATAAAACGCTTTGGTGGCTAAGTGGTCTAAAGCGCTACTCTAGCAGTAAATTATACTGCTGATGATGGGGAGATCGAAGTTCAAATCTCAGTCGGGTGTATAGATATGTACATATTTTTTTTAGGTATTTAAATAGTATTTTCTGAACCTAATGATTATATCAACACACTAACATTACTTTCGGTAGTAGTAAAAGGTTCTACCAATTTTGCGAGGAAAGGTATTTTAACATAACTCCCAACGTTCTTTTACAATTTACAATTGACACGGGACCGACAACTTTACTTCCCCTACCGGAGGAAATTGTACAACGGATTTTTATTTCTCAAGAAAAATTCGTTGACTCCAGTTGAGTTTGAACCCACGAACATCTAGACCTGAGGCGATCACTTTACCCCAAACTACCGAGGTCAACAAAACGAAAACTTCTCTTGCAAAAACTCGAAAAAGTATCGAAACATAATATTACTTTGATTGATTGAATAGCAAAGCCATTATATTTGATAACTATTACGGTTAAAGGTGCATCTAATTATCATATTCTTTATATAAAAAAAAATCACCCATACACAAAAATTTTACCCCACACCTTTGGCTTACTACACTAATACTCTAACCACCAAGCTACCCAGGAATAATCTGGTGTTTGGGGTTATTCTTTACTCATGACTATGTAATTTAAAGAATATTATCTTACTTTACCATGATGGATTAAATAACTAAGCTATTATAGTGGTTAAAATTACGGCGATACCCGCTTCTAAATATAGTATTAAGAATAAACCTGGGCATGGAGTGATTCCTGGATAGCTCAGTGGTAAAAGCATTGATGTGCCGTGCTGAAAATCCTGGGTTTGATTCCCGTGCTCAGATGTCAATTTTCAATTCAAAGAATTTAATTATCATACCATGTTTAAAAGAATATGTTGTTGGGTTTTTAGTATATAAACTACCACTTATAAACAGTGAATGAATTTTAATGATTTAAAAATGACCAAAATATGAAGGGGAAAAAACTCGTAGTGAGTGCACACGACTAAATCAAACAAGTGCTTTTACAAAATTGAAATTGAAAAAATAAGTATGTAATGAGAAGGCTAGAGAGCACAATGATAAATATAGCATTGATTGTATCCGCTTCAGTGGCCAAATGGTCTAACTAAAGCATCACTCACATGTTAGACTGATCGGATGATGACGGGGAGATCGGTGTTTGAATTCCGGTCGCGTTTACTGAGCGTGGTTTTTCCAAAATGATTTCCCACCCACCTTTCACGCACATTCGAGTAGACTAGCTCTAAAATGCTTTCTTCCTCATCCATGCTCTATATGAGTAGTTATCATATATGCCTATAGCCTGAACAGGTAGTAAGATAAGATGATACAAAAACAACATAGTTTTACAAATATATACTTCAGAAAAATAGCTACTCCCTCCCAACGCAACCCTCTCCAGTTTAGATGCAGTGTATCACCAAAAATAAAGGTTAAAGAGGTGACAAAGTTCGTTGTTAATAAAAATATATGTTTGAGTATTTGTTGATTTATAAAATATTGATGGTAAATATTATATATAATTTGATAAGTCTGTTTCCGGAAAAAAACAACAACAACAAAAACACGAGGAAATCACAACGGATTTTGATAAACGACCACTCATTTTAACGATTCGGAGTCCAGGATGTCAGGAATAAATAGTAGTTTTACATGAAAATCCGATTTTCCCAGAGAATTTTAAGTTTTTAATTATTTGTTTTGTCACCATGAAAACCGTTATTTCTTGCATGGCTGTAAATCTCTAAATAAAATATATCTCTTTGGTTAAAAAAATAATAGCTCGATCTTTATTTGTTGGTCCAAACAAATCATTTTCTCTTTGGATGAATATTTATCCTTAGATGCTGGTCATAGCACATCTAAATTAAAATGCCTTAACTGGGTAAATCTTTTTCTATCTTTAATTCGAATTTAAATCAATAATACTGAGCATAATTCGAAAATTAAAAAGTTAAGTTGTATAGTTCGTGTTAATATTGTCTACGTTTTGTTTCACTTATAATAAAACTATGTTTAATTACGTTTTGGTATGTATTATATTCTCAAAAACGATAAAATTATCTTGAATCTTATGTTAAATAATTTTATAAGCCCATTTCCGGTAGTTGAAATTACGAGTAAATGACAGAACAGATGTTGACAAACGACCATTTATTTTAACGGCCTTGAGTCCAGGATGTCGGGAAAAATAGTAGTTTTCTTTGAAAACCCGATTTTCCAGAGAATTCTCAGTTTTTCATTCTTTGTTTAGTCACCACGGAAACCTTTATTTGTTGCATGACTGTAAATCTCTAAATAAAATAGATTTCTTTGGCTAAATAATAATAGCTCAATCCTTATTTGTTGGTCGAAACCCATCACAATTTCTCTTTGGATGAATATTTCTTATTGGATGCTGGTAATAACACATCTATATTGAGATGCCTAAATTGGTGAAACATTCATTTTTATTATAATGTCGTTAATTCGAATTAAAATCAATAATATTGAGCATAATTAAAAAATGTATTATTAACATCGCGTCTTACTAACCGTTTGAGTTATACACACTTACACTAATGTGTAATGGTAGGGTGATTGTGAGATGAAATGGATGATCTACAGTTTAAAGTGGAATCCGAACCACGGTGGAGGCCTGGCATTCCACACATTCACAAGTTGTGATTAATACACATCTTGTCAGAGGTGAAGGAAGGGTTTGGAAATCAGATAGATCTGTGCCGGGACCGAGGAATGAACCCCAGACCCCAGCACAGAAGTCCGACACCTTACCCCTAGACCACCAGGTGAACTATTTCGAAAATTAAAACGTTAAGTTGTTAAGTTCATAAAAATATTGTCTACGCTATGTTCAGCGCATGATAACATGATGTTATGTATGTTTTGGCATGTACTATAAGCTCAAAAACGAAAAAAAAAAATAAAAACT
>CABFOW010000152.1:140347-159467 GCA_902141385.1 Timema californicum
AAAAAAAAAAAAAAAAACTTGAATAATGTTTAAAAATAGCCATTTTAACTATTTTAGTATGAGTTTTGGTGTTCTTTTTTTTTCAAATAGTGGGTTTTTATGTTCATGTTATTCAAAAAATGGGTTTTGATGTTCATTTTTGCTTATAGTAACACAATGCAAATGCATAATTTAAGCTATTTTTTTCATTTTATCACTTAATCTTGAGGATATAATATTTAAAAGAACAATATTTTTTGTACGACATCTATATTTTCACATTTAAATAAATACAAGTTTAGTTATATTTCCATGTTGATACTTAATTTTGAGAAATTATATTTCAAAGAACCGAAATATTTGAGTGCCACATCTATATTTTCCCTTTCTCTCTTTCTATCTGACACTCTCTCTCACGGTCTCACATACACACAAACACACACTGTAACACACACTCTCTCATATAATATCTCATTCTCTCTCTCACACCCTTTATCGCTCTTTCTCACACACTCTCTACCCTCACATACACTCTCTATCACACAATTTCTCTTATATTATCTATATTGTACTCTCTCTTTCCCACACGCTCTCTCACAAACACTCTCTCTCTTAAACTCCCTCTCTCTCTCTCTCTCAAACTCCCTCTCTCTCTCAAACTCCCCCTCTCTCTCAAACTCCCTCTCTCTCTCAAACTCCCTCTCTCTCTCAAACTCCCTCTCTTTCTCAAACTCCCTCTCTCTCAAACTCCTTATATTTCAACCTCCTCAAAATCAATCTCTCTCTCTCTTTATCTCAATCTTACTCTATGTTAAACTCACTCTTTCTATCTAAACTTTCTCTCTCTATCTCTCTCAAACTTACTCTCTCAACTTTTTACTCTAGCTCCCTCTCTCAAATAATCTCTCTCTTAAACACTCTCTTTAACTCCCTCTCACTCTAACATGGTAAGGCCGTTTGCGGTAATAGAAAGTGTTAGGAAATGGCTGAACGTATTTTGACAAACAACATTTCTTTTTAAGGGTTAGGGATCTAGGATGTCGGGAAAAATACCACTTTCCAACAAAAAGCTGACTTTCTCATATAATTTTCAGCCTTTCATTTTTTGTTTACATTACCATGGAAACCCTGCTTTGTACATGAGTGTATGTATCTAGATAAAACGTTTCTCTCTGGTTACAAATAATACCAACACAACTCTTACTTTAGTGGTTTGGTGCAACAAATAGATAAAGAGCTGAAATAGGGGTAGTTTTTAAGTTCTCACCGTGGTTATAAGGGTGCAAATAAACGTTTTGATTCAAATCAGACACATAAAGATGTATGTAATGTTTATAGCCTTTGACGAGTACACTATTGGCTATAAAATCGAGTGAATGCTTTTTATAGAGATCTTTTTCCAATAAAAAGTTTAGAATACATTTTAGTTCAATAATCTGCAGAGATCGCTGCAACGATCCACTAGTATTGACTATAATTCATAAATTAAAAGGTTAAGTAATCAATTTAGCGAAAATACTCTCTCACACTCTCTTTCACAGACACACACACACACACACGCGCGCGCTTTCGCACACTCTTTCTCTCACACTTTATCTCTCATTGTCTCTCTCTTACACACATACACACCTTCTATTTCCCACTCTATCCTTTTCACACATTCTTTCTCATACTCACTCGCTCACTCTCAATCTCTAAGACTCACTCTTTCATTATCACTTTCTCACACTTGCTCTATCATACTCACA
Source organism: Timema californicum (assembly GCA_902141385.1). NCBI lineage: Eukaryota > Metazoa > Arthropoda > Insecta > Phasmatodea > Timematidae > Timema > Timema californicum. The sequence continues at coordinate 142,075 of CABFOW010000152.1, forward strand.
AACTTACATACTCACTCACGCTCACTCTCACATTTTCTCTGATAGCCCATTTCCGGTAAATGAAATTATTAAAAAACGGCTTAACCAATTTTGACCAGCCATCATTCATTTTAAAGTTTAAGGGGTCAGGATGTCGGAAATAGTAGCTTCCAAAGAAAACCTGATTTTCCAAACATATTTTCATCTTTTACCCAGTGCTAAACACCGAAAGATTAAAATCAATTTTGAAAGGCGTCTGTGACGAGTAAAACTTTAGCTAGAAAGTCAAATGAGGCTTCATTCTAAAAAAAACTCTCCCTGGTAAAAAAAATAAATTATATTACATTTTAACGCATAATTTGCCAATATCGTTTCAATGAGCCACTAATAAAAATATAGTTATTCTATATTAATGCTTAAACCTCATTAAAAAAAATGCCTAAAAAGGACTCAAACCAAGAAAATATTATCTAAAAATTAAAAATGACAAAAAATACCTATACAAACGTTTCCACAACAAGATATCATGAACATAACTTATTTACATATGACCATATTTTTTGATGCACCAAAAAAGTAAATGATGTAATATTCAAATCCAATATAGTGGGGCTCGATTATTATTTTTTAATTTTTTTTTATCGAAGTTATAGAATAACCTCATTTGTGAATGCTATACTGTGTCACATATAATTGCATCCAATTATAAACCTTTTCAAGAGGTTATTTTTTTATTATTTTAAAACAATGATTGATAGGAACTGAAAATACTTCTGAAAAAATATAGGGGTGCATCTGATTTTTTTTTATCGCCACGCTTAACTATCTTTTCAGGATGGATTAAAATATACTAGTTACGCTTATGTGTTAATGATGAGGACGGTTGAATTTAAAGGAAGTGTAATTGTATTTGTGTGAAGGGAGAGCTGACAACTATTTTAGAAAAAATCACACTCAATACACCCGACCGGAATTCAAGCCCCAATCTCCCTGTCATTGGCAGTCTAGTCTATTGTGAGACTGACGTCTTAGTCCATGCGTCCATTGAATCAGGTAAGAATTTTATTGTTTTATTCTTGAATTATTATTATTCTAATAATTAAAACGTACTAAGTCAACGTTGATTTCACGTACAGTAGCACTTTTTATTTTTAATCCAGCCTCCTCAGTGTTTTAAATTATCAATACGGCCCCTTGTTTGACAAGTCTGCCTTAAACGATACGACCAATGAAGCGGGCTTGGACTTTGAATAAATACAATAATATAAATGTATATGTCTGAAGCTATGACGTATTAAAGTTCCCGAGCGAGACAGAAAATTGTTGCTAGACGTTTCCTCTCTAGAGGTTGAAACGAACGTTTGACGAACGTCCCCCCTTCTCTTTCTACCCCGCTTGTCAACATCCAACACGTCTGTAATCTTACAAGCACGCTCTGCAGAGACCAATATGGCCACGCGGCTTCGTCCGCCCTCCGGATACAACCTCCTCCCTCCGTACTTCCTCTTTCTCGCGACACTAATCGATTACCACGGCCTTACCTTCAATTTTCCCCTGACGCTAAATTGAAGTCGCGCACCGCGTAGCGAAAACCCCTGTAATGGGTTTTCATTTTAGCTTCCTCCCATCCCTCCTTACAACCCTCAGACCATCCCCCTACCCCGTTCCGCGACCTAGTCCCAATATACCTCAACCAGGTTCTCTCATTTAGTGGATGCTTAGTTTGATTCCCGTGGGCTACAACCTCGTGACTTTGGGTAACCTCAATTTATATTCTGTTCTCTGTTAGAGTCTGACAACGAAAGTTTGGGAGAATAAGGGAAAAAGGGATGTGTGTGTGCGTGTGTGTGTGTGTGTGTGTGTAGAATATCACGAACAGAAGATGAAATATTTGCGTGCGTGCAACAGTTTTTTTTTCTAAATTGAATTACTTAGTTTTGACAAAGCTATAGCTATACGTGGAAAATAATTGACACAAGGAGCTTTTTTTTTAGGGAAAAGGGTGTCGATCATCGAAAAAGCATTGTTAACGACATAAAGCTAACGATATAACGGGTACACTTTGGTTAGCTAAAAATTTCCGCGCAGACGTTCAGCTCTAACGCAATTTTTTTTATTCTACGATGCGTTGGTTTATACCAAAATAAAGTTAATAAGATTCCAACAGGATATTTTTTTTCTTAACAACCCTATAGTTTGAATTTATTAATAGAATGAAAAATGTGAAACTGTGACATTAGTTCATTTTAAACGACTTTATAATCATCTATCTATGAAACTGGACTTTATGAAAAAGTGCTCTAGAATTAGCCTGTTTCTAACACAGGGACTATCAAACATTCTACACTAAAGTCTCACTTGGACATGAAAAGCAATAATTATTGCTAGTCCTCACTTTCTTGAAGAGGAATAAAACGCGTTTACGTTAAAATCCTAACAAAAACAAGCACTCAATATTTCAATAATTATTATAATATTATCTTCAAGATTTTTTTAAAATTTGTGAAATAATAATAATATTTAAGTTTTATAAAAGCGTCTCTAGAATATCAAGTTTTATGTTATTACATTTATTTAATAACATAAATACTAGCTATGTAAAATACGTAAGTACTTTCATTATGGGGGATGAGTTTGTTTCTTATCACATTTTTTTTAGCAACGCGTCATGCTACCCGTTCCGGCTATAGCCTATGCATTAATTATTACAATATTTTAGAGATGAGAAAGGTTGAATTTAGAGGAAATGATCACGTATTAGCGTGTAGGTAGAGTGGATAGCTATTTATGAAAAATCATCTCTCAGTGCACCCGAACGGAATCAAACATCGATCTCTCAATCATCGGCAGGCGTCTATAGTGAGCATAGCACCAATGGACGATGGGGCCACCTAAGCAGGTATCTATATTGTGCACATCAGGTTTGGTTTTTATAACACACACAGAGACAGGACATTTTATACTGCCAATCGATTTATGTAATTTTGATTACCGTCATTGTTGAAAATATATTTTTATACAAAAATGCGAATGCTAAGTCAATATAAATTCTATCGCCCCATTAGTCAAACAGAATATTATTTTTTCAAAGTTAATCAGAAATTTAGCAAGCTAATGGAAGTGAACAATTTGTTTACAGATACAACCATACTTCACCTCACCTGAAATCACCTCGTGACTCACCGGTGAGAACTAGTGGCAAACTTTATTCTTTAGATTGTATAATAAGTTTCGTAGTTTTCTTTCTACTCCTTCTTGTTGATATGACAAAGTGTAGTTGTTGGTGAAAGGCGAAAGGGAGTATAAGCATAGACAGAATATATTAATATTTCCAGAAAATGACAGACTATCGTATTTCCAACCATGTGGTCTGACTGTGAATTACACTTTCACGCTGACCAAGACGGTTGCCTTAAGGTTTGCGACTAATTATGAATCGTATGTAGCGTACAAATTAAAAATTGGACCGTTTATAATGAATCATAATGTTTATAATTTTATTAAAAACTGGTAGCTTTATTTATGTACGTTGGCCCAACCTATTTGCTCGAAATTCTAAGATTTTAAAAAAAATACTTCGTTCAAGGGTTTACCCAGAAAATAAATTTCATTGAATTGTAGGCTATAATTTGAAACCAATGACCAACGTAATTTAAGTGGTGCCTGAACAATTAGATTAAAATTTTACTTTTAATTCATTAAGATTTTAGTCTTTTTTTATATTATGGTGGATTTATTTCTCATTAATAGAGTAAAAAAAATATCCTTTTATATTTAATAATATGTACAATCTTAGTCATCGACACGAAAACAAAGAAAGTTTGTTAATAACAAACAAGTATGGCTGCCACAAGGCATTTCAAACATAATATATTTTCCTTCTATCTATATACTGGCATTTGATTGGCTAGAGCAGGGGTAAACAAAAAGCCAATCACAAACTACCGGCAGTTCGCGGTGACATTTTCACTAGCGCGCACACGAAAAATGTATTTTCTCTTTCCAAATTAGCTGATCGTAGGAGTTTTGCCTCAAGTTTAGGACATGTGTGTGGCTTCTTGTATTGAAGGAAAGTTATACAGTTATTTTTCGTTGACCCCGCCGAGTGTAGGCATTATTATACGAATACTCTACCAACATGTGTAATTCATCATTTTCAGATGAGGGTGATAACATTTATTTTAAGCAGGCTTATAAATGAACATTTCGATCACTCCAATTGAATGCCAATTAAAATTTACTCCTTACAATTTAAAAGAATGTTGATCAAAGTGAATTTCAGTTTTTCTTAGAAAGCTATGTAATGATCTTAATATTACTATATAAAATATATATCTGATTATAATTTTGTTAAAAAAATAATTTACCTGTATATTTCCAGTATTAAAAGGTGCATTTATCTATCAAAAACAGAGTAACTAACATCTGTACATTATTTTTATTACATAAGGTTACAAGGGAAAGGGGGGAAAGTCACACTACATATTTTTTCCAGGATAAAAGCTTTTATATTTCAAACCCCATGAGGATCTTAACAAATATATTTTTTCTTTTAATCAATTAAAATATTACAGGGGGCTATTTTAACCGTAATCTATATTTCATTAGAAAGGCCTCATGATTGTCTAACAGATGGAAGCATTAACTCAATTTGAATTAAAATTTAACTTTATACCTTTTTACCCTTTTTATTAAAAGTCCAGTTCATATATTTAAAAAAAGTTATGGCAAACGCTCTTTACATGTTACAATAATAATAGCCAATGCGTGATACTGCAAAATTTTAATCTGGGCAGCTCGTGAACAATAAGACAAATTGAAAGTATCTCCCATGATCAATGAGCTTGGAGATCCATGGGCTAGACCCAGGGTGGGCAACCTTGTGGTGATTTGGACATAGAAGTGGGGATAATTTGAGTTTGCCAGCTCTCATAGTGAAATAAACTTTTTCTTTACGGCGTACGTGGGCTATAATTGAAAGCATTTCGCATGTTTATCGAGTTCAGATATCCAGTCAATGTTTCTGCAACCTGTCAGACAAAAGGATTGTCAAATTTCACAATTTTTCTTACATATTCAATTTGAACAATTGTCATCATTTGATTTTGTTGTAGGTGTTACTGTGAAGTCAAAGTGTATAAAACATGTTTTGAATACATTTGTTCGAACAGTGTGTTTTTGTTTTAAATGTTCGATTGAGAAATCTAAGTTATCAATTTTAACACGGTGTGGCCAATTTCACTTCTCATTAATCAGACCTGTTGCTATATTGAAAAATTTGTTGCCCCCTTCTGGGCTAGACTATCTTCCCGCATTCTCTTTAACTGATACATCTCAAGTACAAGGTGTATTTATGTTCAAGTCCATGGATAATACGTGAAAAGTTAAAGTTAAATCAACTCTATGAAATGTGTACTATTTATAATGTTTCGGTAGTGAGCTCTATTATTTAAGGTAATGTGTTTCAACTTCATAAGCATTAAGTGCAATACACGACTATCTATTGGGTTTGGTTTAGTATAAACACAACCTTATCTAAATCTGTTTATTTTAACAATGGAACATTGATTTTTTTTAAATTTAAGATAACGTATTTCTGTGCAATAGTTTATCGTGAATAGCCTCAAGATTATTTCAAGGAAATTTACTAAGCACAGCTCTTATTAGTTGGTAATTTAATGATGATGAACCCAAGATGGTAAATGGAAGCAGTTACTCCCATGAAATATTTTAGGCTCTAGTTTCAATAAATGTGTGATTTTACAGATAGTAAAACTTAAAAAACAACAACTCGTTCCTCTTCAAGTCCAATCACCGGTCATCATCAACACACAGCCATATCACACATTATAAAAGCTTTATTTTACTCCTGCTTCATTTACCCTGAAACCCCGGAAGGAAAATGTAGAGTTGGGGGATTATGATACGTTCTCTACAAACAACATGTACTACGCAGCAAGAGAGAATTGAAAGGCAGGGGGTAAAACCGAGGGAAACTTTTAATACCGGGGAGAACCAAACAACAAGGGATTATTTTAGAGAGGAAATTTAACAAACATAATTTGATCGCTGGATTTTTGTCAAGAAAGAACGATAGTAGAACAATAACTTTTAATACAGGTGAAACAATGAATTAAACTAATTTTACAAATGAATGTGTAGTATTCATTAGATAAAATGAAAATAAGTTTTAACTCTGGTATTGGGCAAGTTCCTTCCTTAGGTACAATACAATTAGATTTAAAGTAAATTAAAACACTTTTTTACTGTCAAAATTGGTAGAATTGTAATATATAGTGAGGGGTTTGGCCCATGTCATGTTGGGAAATTTGCTTATAGAGGGTATATCTTCAGATATAGTTAAATATGTGTCCAGTGATGTTTTTCATCTTGGGTACATGACCTGAATGTCATAAGTTTTTTCAAAATGGCCACCAAATATAGTACAGGGTTTTAACATTTAACAGAATTTAATTCAATGTAACCCGGTATGGTATCAATTGAAAGCTCTTATTTATGGCAATGCAACTAATCAAACCTTATTTAAATATTTTAACATCACATTCATAGCAATATAATTTAAATTAAGGTGTATTATATTATCTATCAAATATAATGGGCACTTCAACACGATACGGGCAGACCAAGAGGAAAACTGAGATTTACATGTGTTATCATCTCAAAGAGCGCTTCCTTTTTCTTTGCATTTGGAAACATAAAATACTCAAGATGGGGGCTGTATATCTTGAAAATTGCAAGAAACTGTAAGAATTTCATTCCACCCTATATGCGGTATTCTAGATTGGCATCTGTGTTCTTCATCATGGTACCATAAAGCTTATTAGTGTTGGAATGGATCAAGCTCTTGGGCAGGTCTATAATAAACCTGCTAAGGGTCATGGAGGCACCATAGTACTTACTCGTCAGAAGCAAGCAGTTGCACAAAGAGACGTCATTAAACGTGATAAATTGTGCATAAGTCAGCTCTATAGAAATATGTGTGGTCTCCAAGATGATGATTACACATGGCATCATTAATTCTCACCCGCTTTAACACATTCAGATGAGAAAAGCATTGAAGACATCATGTATTTCATCATTGAACGAAAAAAATCAGTTTGATTTAAATATTGCACAAGACAAGTTGTTCAACACTGTCACTGGTAAATATTTGACAGACATGACAACTTCAATTTTACATGTTAACAACTGGGAGAAACGGAATACAAGATATTCAGGCAAGAAAGACTAGTTGATAAGTCCAAGAAACTCTTTGATAAAGTGGCTAAGTTGAGGATGTTCAATTATCAGCAACACACGAAGAAAATTCTCACCCAAAATGAGACTTCTGATTACCAACACTTAATTGATGTTGCACGAGAAAGAAAATAATCCATTGATCAGTTGAGTGCTATGAGCTCGTTGCTACTTTGTTCTGTTTAACAAAAGCTGGATTTCTAAAAAAAAACAACTTATAAGTAAAGTTTGGTACAAGAACTAGAGAAATATCTTTAAAAAATCAACTTTCAAAACGTCTCCTCCATCATCTATCACCCCCGTAATCTTGTTGGATTTTATGTTAATTGTAAGAAAATCTCATGCAGCTATGTCTAATTCTATTAAGAATTTTGGGGACTTTGCAAAGCTTATCATTCAGAGAATAAAAGCGATTGCACTAAACTCATCTAATATTAAATACTCTTTGATGTATACAAGAAGATAGTGTTAAATCAGCTGAACGACAACGAAGGAGAACCACCCTTCCAATTAACATGAGTATTGATGGAGTAGAAAACCCTCTTCCAAAAGATTTGCATGCGTTTTGGGCATCTTAAAGTAATAAATACCAGTTGGCGTAGTTCTTCACTCAATACCCAATAGACTACAATGATTTCAGTGGTAAGCCTTTTTATATTGGTGGACTTGGTAAGGATGGACAGACAAGCGTACTTCTTGAAAATGGCAAGAAAAAAGACACTTCATCTTTTCAATCTGATCTGGAGGAGGCTGATGAGCGACTACTTCTTCATGTACATCATGTAGCTGCTAGACATTTAGAGCATAATGTTACAGCATCCTCAGACAATGAAGTCTTTGTGTGAGCAGTTTATCATTCCTTTAAATCTTTTAAAAATGGAGGATTGTCTGAGTTATATAAAGGGTATTACATTACGTGCAGTGTCAATTCATAAACTCGTGAAAGTGTTGGAGCACAACATGATTGAAGTTCTACCGTCCTTGCATTTCATCACTGGATGTGGCACGACAAGCAGAATTGAGACAAAGCTTACAGCTTTAAAACATGGTAAGCTGTCACCACATCTACTACAAACATTTGGTAAAACAGATCTCAGTGAAACAATGATGGATAACGTAGAAGAGTTATTTGTTGGAATTCTATAATCAAATTTCACTTCTGGAAAACAACTTCGGGTACATCAGTATCAAAAAGTCTCAATCTAGAGAAGCTCTCGCAACCTTCTACCAGCATAAAATTACACAAGAAACTTTTTTTTTTTTTGCAATTTTACAGGTGATAGATACCATGTATTTGTTGATGCACCCACCCTTCTACCAACATTGTATGGATATAGAGAGGAAGATGGTGAACTGCGGCCCCAAGTCACCACTGAAATTATTCCTGATGATTTTCCATATCCCTGTATTTGCAAAAAAAAAATATTTCAGAAACACTTTCTGCCCATGTCACAAAAAATAAACTTAATTCTAAAGATTTTGCAAGTGTACAGCTAACTGCCGCAATATACATAATAAATAAAATACTTGTGCACAAACAATATTTTGCATTACACTCAAATGTATGTGAACATATGTAAATAAAATTTGATTAGTTGCATTGCCACGAATAAGAACATTCATTTGATACCAAACTTGATCACATTACGAATTAATTGCTGCTGTACGTTCAAGACCATTTACCACATTTGGTGGCCATTAAAAAAATTGACGACATTCAGGTCATGTACGCAAGATGAAAAACATCTCTTGACACATATTTAATGGTATCTGAAATGAAATCCTCCATAAGCAAATATTCCAATAGGACATGGGCTGGCCCCTAGACTAATAGTACTAGTGCTATTTTATAGGTATTAATAATATCTACCAAACGTGGCAGCTCCAGATCACATGATTTGATGTACGAACACGTTAAACTAGATTTTGTAACTTTTTAGTGGTTAGATAAGAAACTTCCTATGGAAATGGGACTTTAACATGATTTCACCGGTTATAAGGAAGTCGGTTTCTCTGTTATTTAGTTTAATTAAACTAAAATAAGTTTCTTCAATAATTAAATTAACATACCAACTGATCAGCCTCCGTCTGTTAGCGAGGATACTGCCAGATAAGGCGGTTAGTGTGTGTCATGTGGTCAGCACAGCAAACCCTCCAACCATCTAGCTCAGTTTTCTACACTATAGTCACTACTTTTTCATTCTAGTAGCACCTAATTGGTCCTCAAAAGACTTTTTTGAGCCAGTTTTAGACCCACTACTTCACAGAAAATCTGAAAATACCAGGGATTGAACCCGGGACCTCTGGATCTGTAGCCAGGAGCTCTGAACACTAGATCATAGAAGCGTCCATTAAATGCTCATAGTTAAAGCGCTTTCAAATACATCTTATATATACAAATATTTTGCTTAGCTATAAAATTAATTAAATACTATTTTTCCGTTTATTTGGACGTAAATAAAAATATTAAGAATAAACGTCCTCACTGTTTCGAGGTGAATATAACGTTTGTTTTGTAATTCTTGTACGTTTATTGTATTACAGAAATGTTAATTTTATACTATGGCACCCACCTCGGTGTCGTAATTGGCTAACGCGCTTGTCGTGTTGAGCTCGACTGCTGAAGACGGGGAGATTAAGGCTCGAATCTTGGTCTGGTGAACTGGAGGGGTTTTTTCCTAAATGGTTTTCCACTCTCCCTCCACGCAAATGTGGGTTCACTTCCTCTTAATTCAACCTTCCCAATTCCTAATCCATTAGCGTGATTAGTACTTAAAGCGTATAATCCGAACGGGTAGTAAGACGCGGTGCTAAATATAATAATAATAATAAACTATGGCCTAACTTTTTTTATACGTTTGGTCATCTGAGTGCGTTTATTAAATCAAGTAGGCCTACCATCCATATTTAAATTTTATTTACGTATGCTTTTTAGCAATACTCTAACTGAATAAATACATTATTTATTCATTAGTCATGATTATACTGCGTGCATTGCTGTAGAAGGGAGTAATTGGATTTTTATAATATGTATTCCCGGTATAAAAGTCCATAAAGAATAAATTACGACTCGCTTCGGTGTCTGCATGATCTAACGCACTACACTCGTGTTAGACTATACTCCCAGAGACGCCAAAATTGGGTTCGATCCCGGCTGGGTGTAATGAGGGTGGTTTTTATTAAATGATTTTACAATCTCCCACCACGAGCATTTTTGTGCACTTCATATAAATTAAACCGTCATAATACCTAACACATTAGTGTAATTAGTGCATAAACGTATAACCCAAACACGTTGTATGAAGAGGTGCTAAAAATAAATATAAATACGCTACGTATCCTGCGTCTACCCTAAAGTGCAGCCACTTAGCCTTGATGGATTACAAGATGACATTGTATTATAAGCTGCTTCATAGTGTTCCTTAAGGGACCGTCCTTATATTAAGTAGGTTTTTTTTATAAACTTTCGACCCCCCTCCCCCTACGTAAGGGATCGTCAGATTTTCAGCCCCCTTATTTCTATTTCAAGTAATTTTTTACGATTTTGGAAAATCAGATTAACTTTAATCATTATTATTATTATTATTATTATTATTATTATTAGCACCGCGTCTTACTACCCGTTCGGGTTATACGCACTTACGCTAATGTGTAATGGTAGGGTGATTGTGAGATGAAATGAAGGACCTACAGTTTAACGTGGAATCCAAACCACGGTGGAGGCCTGGCATTCCCCACATTCACAAGATGTCTTGTCAGAGGTGAAGGAAGGGTTTGGTAATCAGATAAATCTGTGCCGGGACCGGGGATTGAACCCCGGCCGCCAGCACAGAAGTCTGACACCTTACCCCTAGACCGCCAGGTCACCCATTTAACTTTAATCGTTTAGTTATTTTTATACATAAGGATTGGTAATAAAGTGAATTATATGAAATTACTCTTAACTTTAACTGCTGTAAAGTAAACGAAATATAAGTGAAATGTTATAGTTACTATATTTATTTTTATGTCAAAATATTAAAAGAAGATTTTTCTCGCCATAAAATTAACATAAAAACATTAGGTATGATGAATTCTGAAACCACCTCCACCTCCTTTGCAAGAAAAGATAAGAAAATATTGGCACTCTCAAAAATAACCCTCACGTAATTCAAGGATAACCCTCATGGTAAAATATCTACCCTTCAAAGTAGACGTAGTGTAAAAACAATTTATTTAAAAAATAAATTCATTCAATTAAGACCCACCTCGGTGGCGTAGTTGGCTAACGCGCTAGTCATGTTGAGCTCGACTGCCGAGGACGGGGGGATTAAAGTTCGAATCTCGGTCGGGTGAACTGGGGGTGGTTTTCCCTAAATGGTTTTCCACTCTCCCTCCACGCAAATGTGGGCTCACTTCCTCTAATTCAACCTTCCCAATTCCTTATCCATTAGCGTAATTATTACTTAAAGCGTATAACCCGAACGGGTAGTAAGACGCGGTGCTAAAATAATAATAATAATAACATTCAATTAAGAGTGGACACTACATTCCATTCAACTCTGTGATACAGTTGGTTAGAAATCTTAAATTTAAACGAACATTATTTCACGTAGTTTATTACTGACTAAACATCAATCTAGATAAGGAGATAAGAGATATTCCTAATACGGAACATTGTTGAAATATTAAATTATATTTGGAAATGAAATTGTTTTGAAAAGTCTGTTCTTGACCATTTTAGACTGACTTTAGTGCTAGGCACTGTGCACAAATATTTATTCTGTCTTAATAATGACATACTGTAGTTATTAACAAGGAACTTTGTCGCTTTGTCCCCCATCGTCACCGTGGAAAATTTCGAGTAATCATTTAGTTACGACTGCACTTCACACATTTCTGGCATATCGTATCCCTTTTAAGAGAATAAGGAAATATTTTTATCTCAAATACTTACAAAATTAAAATATTTTTAATTGTTGAATATGTATATGAATATTTTACTTTGGAAGAAAAATATAAAAGTTTACAAAAATCTTAGAATCTCATGGCACCCTTATAAGAATTTTCCTAATTCCCTTCACAAGGGTGCCGCAAGCCTAGAACGGTTGATAATCCCTCATTTATAGAAAATAAACCAATTTAAATTATAAACCTAATCATACCACTCGTTACAGCTAACCAAATTTAATAGCACTATTGTGGTAAGAATTAGGAGGCAAGAATTGAGTGGAAATCTTCCCGAATTTTTGTAGAGGTATAGTGTGAAACCAATTAGTAAAATCACCCGCAGAACACTCAGCTGGGATTCGAGCCCAAGCTTTACCGTCACCATGAAACCGGATCAAGCTAGATTTACGTTTATTCCATGTACCCACCGATACGGGTTATAAGTATGTTAATCTAAATATAATTTTCCTAGTCAGTTTTCACAATTTTACATTTATATGCCATAGAACCTTGTGATAGATTATTAACTTTATAAATAAAATAGTTACTATATCTCTATTTATGAATTCATTTAGCAGTTCAAGAAAAGTACGGCTTATTAATGTAAACTATACATTTGTTAATATATTTCCAAACAATACGTGAAAAACCCGTCAAGTGTACCTATCTTGGATTTAAACCCTTGTCTCCCAACATGTTTGTTTAGTTTTTACAAACACAAGTTGTATATTTAGACCTGTAGTGTTAAGGGTGCATGTTAACTGTGCTATCCTTGTCTGAACGATTCATTTATCACTTTTTCCCCTATCCCACTTTCAGACCGGCGTTTTCTGCCTCACTGAAGATAATAGTTTATTGCTTATCTAATGTGTTAAAAGAAATCTAGTATCTCTTAGTTCTACCGCACGGCAATTTTGAGCGGATGGGTGACATAGGTCTTAAAAAGACATATTCCCAAGTGAGTATATGAGAGTCAAAGCAGATACATTTCAGTGTTTAGAAGGGGAAAGGTTTCTTAAAGGGGGGAGGGGGCAATTTATCGTATTGACTCATTTGGAACACATTTAGACCCATGAACTATTTATAACGAGCACAATTTCCCCGATATTTCACCGCAGTTCGTTAATTTGCCATATGTAACTTAATTACTATGATTTGGTTCTCTAAAAGTAGTATTTTAGTGTGTTACCATTACAATGAATGTAGCACATGGATTATATTAAATATGCACATACATACGTGTGCGCCAAATATTGCATGAAGAGACACATTGTAATACCCCATTTTACCATTTGGAAATGTGTCTGTATTGTCTTAAGGTGTTCAACACTCTGAATAATTTGAACCAATATCTATTTTGAACTTTTTTTTAATCACCGCGTCTTACTAATTTTAAGGTTATACACATATTTGATCACTATTATTCTAATAGGGTAAGTAAGGATGAGAATGGAAGTTTTTTTTAGCGGTAATCTACCTCTACTTACACAGAAGGGTAGTGAGAAACCATTTAGGAAAAACCACCCACACTAAACACAACCAGGAGTCTAGCTTTGATATCACGGTCATCAGCAAGCCAGTCCAACACCAGAGTGGTGTCTTACACCATTTGTCCACTGAAACGGGTTCTAAACTTTAAAGATAGGTGATGGCACACCAAGTCCTTCCTTGTATATCTCTTGAAAATTACTGAGATAAAGGGTAGTATGTTTTTTTAAACTCCTTGCTCGTACATAAAAGGCTAAGAGTTTAATCTTGACCGGATGGATTTTATTTTTGCATTTGTGATTTTCCATCTCATCTTCATACACCCTTCATTTATCCTCAATGGTATCAAGCTTACCTTTCATGATTTCACTGTATCACAGGCTATAGTATAGGGCCATAATGCAATCCATAAATGCAACACTGCTACTTTTCAGGGTGAAACGGGTTGCATATTTCGCGTTTCTTTTGAATTCAACCTGTTTTCCAATTACGTTAGATAATTAGTTTAAAAAAAATCACATTACTTTTTAAATATCCTGAACAGCTACGGATACTCGATGAAATAAAACCTAACATTAATTAAAATTGTCACAAGTTAATACATTATTAGATAAACAATCATGCATAAGTACTATCCACTACTGCATTAGTCTGTGACAATTTAAATAGGTTTTAATAATAAATTAGTATAAAATATGAGACAACTACATTGAAAATCTACTACATTTCTTTTTAAATATAATTATAATAAATATTTTTTTATATAAATGTATCTAAATATTAAATAATAATATTTAGCACCGCGTCTTACTACCCGTTCGGGTTATACGCTTTAAGTACTAATTACTCTAATGGATTAGGAATTGGGAAGGTTGAATTAGAGGAAGTGAACCCGCATTTGCGTGGAGGGAGAGTGGAAAACCATTTAGGAAAAACCACCCCCAGTTCACCCGACCGAGATTCGAACTTCGATCTCCCCGTCCTCAGCAGTAGAGCTCAACACGACAAGCGAGTTACCAACTACAATTAATTTGGTTACATATTAATGTATGACAGTGTACATAGCATCATAAGATTATAATAGATTCTATAAATAGCCTTCATAAAGAAAATAATCTTCTTGGCACGTTATATGAACATCTCGTTAAAATATATATTGCTTAGCATATGGTAAAGTTTAATTTATGAAAATAATTTAAATTGAACGTAAGATGTAAAGGATTCTCTAAACAGATTTATTTGTACGAAAAGAAAACTTATTTAATTTATTCAGAGCAATATTTGTTAACATTTTGATCAAGTTCTGTTTCGCTAACGATTAAATTTGTTTATCAAAACATTATAATACCTTTAAACCTTTGTCTTGTTTTCTTATTCCTTTTTTTTTCAAAGAAAAAAGTGAAAGAAACAAAATTATGTAAAGCATAAAATGTTTTCCACACTTTATACTTGCCACAGAAATAAATATGCAAAACCATACAAAAGGGGGAAGCTATAAACCGAAAAGAGGTCGGTTATACATGCATTCTAGTAACAAGTGTAGTTGAGGCAAGTTCCCGCAAGATAGCAGCTCTAAAAGTTTCATAAGAAAGTTTTACACAAGAGTGCCAATAGTGAAACAACGGTTTTATAACTGGGAGTTGTGGGGTGGGTGGGGGAGAGAGGTGAACGAAAAGGGGTAGCCAGGGGGTCTTGGAAAACGTTGAACATAAATAAATAGTAAATAAACTCTGCAATAAGTAGATTGAAATAAAGTACGAAATGAAGTAAATCAAATAAAAACATCCAAAATTCTGATTTTTTATAATAATAATAATATTTAATAATATTTAGCACCGCGTCTTACTACCCGTTCGGGTTATACGCTTAAAGTACTAATTATTCTAATGGATTAGGAGTTGGGAAGGTTTTATTAGAGGAAGTGAACCCTCATTTGCGGGGAGGGAGAGTGGGAAACCATTTAGGAAAAACCACCCCCAGTTCACCCGACCGAGATTCGAAACTCTATATCCCCGTCCTCAGCAGTAGAGCTCAACACGATAAGCGCGTCAGCCAACTACGCCACTGAAGCGGGTTGATTTTTTATAAGAGATAGGTGTGTGAATAACTTGGTTTCCTACTCTCTTCCTACGCCACTAAAGGTGCTTGGGCGAAAATTCCCCTCAAAGACATTTAAAACATTTTGTGTGATTTAAAAAAAAATTGACATCTCAAGATCCTTTTTAAGTTACTTAAATCACGTATTATGATAATAATCAATTAATATAAATTATATACATATGCACACTTCTTCTACATTTTACTCTAGACTCCTAATTCACTGTCGTAAATTTATTTTATTGTTTATTATCACCACGTCTTACTATTCGTTCAGGTAATACGCATATGTAACAATTAAGCTAGTGAGTTAGGGATGAGGGAGGTTGAATTTATAGTAAGTGTACCCACATTTGCGTGGGGAGAAAGTGTAGAGCCATTTAGAGAAAACAACCCTCGAACTACCTAGCCTGGATTCAAACCCCAATCTCTCCGTGAGAATGGCGCCTTAATATTGTAGTTAAAATTAGTTTTTTCCCAGACAGGTAGAAAGCTGCGATGTGTACAAAAAATATATTTGTATATACCTGTAATAAATAATGAGGGTAAAACAAATGATTGTAAGATTTGGAATACCTTGGTTCTATCATACGTATTTGAATAAATATTTTAGCGTACATGCATGCTTTTTTTTCTGCTTTCATCAATATTACAAATTCTACCGCTCGATTTGATATTTAAAAATATCTGTCTTGTACTTGCTTTTAAGTAGATCATGTATTTATATACGGATGCATTTACAAAAGGCACGTTAAATACAACAAAAAACTAAATTTAAAAGAATGAAAACAATTAATTTGATATTACGCCAAACTTTGCAATGTAAAATGAAGAAATGAAAGCCCTAGATCAAATTTTCGATTAAAAGTAAGAAAAAAAATAACAGCTTGTAAGATATCCCCAAATTGTAATACAAGAGAACGAGTGACCCCATTTCAAGCGACAACGAGATATATATTTGCGGACTTAAATTTTGTCACTTTACGCCGGAGGGTGGAATTGTGGACGCGTATAAAGAAAAAAACTCTTAGAAATAGAAAAAAAAGCGCAAGAGGGTACAAAAAAAAAGTCAAGTGGTAATCTAAAAAGGGTTTAGACTCCCCACCACCCGCTACTTTATTTTGTCACTACCCCTCTGCCCCATCCACCTCCCATAAATAGTGTTTCCCTCTGGCTGTACGTAGTAGACAATGAAAGCAGACGGACATCCAAAGACTCCAAAATGAATAAAGCTGAAGTGAAAGCCGATAAAGGAGAAAAAGAAAACATCAAATAATGATTTGAAAAAAGAGGTGATCGTATTGTTAGTACAACTTCACAAAAGAAAATCTATTCATTATCAAAGAAAATGTATAAAGAAAGAGGAAATTTGTTCCAATTTGTTAATAGTTTGTTCCGTATATAGATTTGAATGGGTTTAATTATATTACATATTTCATTTATACACATATTTATAATATATATAAATTTGTATATAGCTGTATATAATATATTAATAAAATGTTATATTACTATATAGTTTTATATAAATATGTTATATTTAGTTTTATGTAATTATATATAATTTGTATAAATCAGGGATATAATATCTAATCATACACACACACACACACACACACACACACACACACACACACACACAC
>CABFOW010000152.1:161735-175522 GCA_902141385.1 Timema californicum
CCCCCCCCCCCCCCCCTCATATCCTATTAACCCCTGTACTCCAGTTGCCATGTGGTAGGTAATTTAATGCATACAAACCTGTCATATAAACACCACTTTCTCCTTGAATTTCAGGGTAAACTTGTACGGACGAATAGTTTGGTTTGAGGAATTTCAACCCCTTCCCCGCATCCCTCCCCTCGAGTTTCAATTAACAACCACCTCCTTTTCACCCTCCTCATGTCATTTTTGTTATTCTGTTTCTCTCACCCCGAAGTTACCCGCAAGTGTTTATAAACTTCTATCTCGCCATTTATACAATAACTATGGCTCAAGCTGTCAACCCCGCGCAACCGCTTGGAAATACACTGCATCGTACAATGAATCCCCCCCAATCTTTCCGCCTACATTTTCTTTCCAGGTGTTCACCGACGGTGAAGTTGCTTGAGGATGTCGAGGAAAATTACACATTTCAATGTGGTTACGTGGTTTGTGATGAATTTGCTGCCGATTTCGATTTATTAGTAGTTTTAAACAATGAAAAGAGCCGTTACCAAAGAAGGTTTACAACGAATGATTTGTTTGAGAGCTTAAAGACGTTGCCTACTTGTTACGTAATAGCCAGTCAAGAAAATAAATAATAATTTTCCGGATCTGGCCTATATCAATCGTATCCCAATAGTGGAAAAATTAGAAAATACTAGTGTACCGTTGAACAGAAGAAAGCCGAATATACTTCATTCACGGGAGGAGTTTACCTCTGAAAGGTCTTTTTTCTTACCAATATCCTACTATATAATAGATTTCTGGTAGGGAAAAAAGTCCTTTCCCAGGTAAACTCCTACCGTGAACGAACAATAACCGTACATCCTTTCCGTGGAGTCTCTTTTCGTGTCCCGATGAGATTATGGTGGTAGTGAGAATGAGAGTGAGGAATCAGTGGAAACACTTAAAAACCTAACTTAAGCCTAACCAACCAAACTCTGGTGACCATTGGGGTGATTGATTACCCTTTCAGGAAAATACCTGAGGTGCCATCTGGAAATCGAACCCCGATACCACTAGGCTCGTAGCCAAGTGCCCTGACTCCTGACCCCTGACCACTACGGGGCCAGTTATTCAAGATAGTAATTCCAATGTTAATGTTCTAACGTTTCTATTGGCGAGTTTTATAGATATAACATTGAAACAAAATTCATAAATTCTTAAATTTTAATTATTTTCTTATATTATCACAGCACATTTTTTTAATTAATGTAACTTTTTTGGTTAGCGTGTTTTTTATTCTACATCTCAGGCTTTATGGTTTATTCCCAAAAATGACCAGTAGGAAGGAATCTTCCTGCCAGGAAGTAGATTAAAAAAAGTTCGTGGAAGCAAATATCTATCTAGAATAGGAAACAAGAAGAAAATCATTATTTAATGTGTGATGGAAGGGGACAGAAGAAAAGGCCAGTGGTTTTTTTTTCTCCAGCTTTTAAGATAAAATAAGTGAAATATTACTCCATTGCGAACATAGAACTTTATTCTTTTTACATGTTGATATTACCATTTCTTAAATATCTATCATGAGCATATTGAAATTACCTAACAAAATCTTGACGGATATTCAAGAAATTTTGTTGTCACCATATGAAGAAAACAAAATTCTATATTTGTACTTTAGCATTATTTTATTTATTTTGGCAAAAAAAATATATTTTTTTTGTCAGAGATAACTGAAAAAACACTGGCTTTTTCTCGCGTCCCCTTCTATTCCTCCTAAACCAGAGTCAATGTTGTCCAACCGCAAATAGTAAAGTAAAGGTAAGCGTCCACTAGTCCACATCGCACTTTTGAATTATTTACATTACTTTTAATGAGACTCCATCAACTGTTACGCATCGCACGAATCGGATGTATTTAGTGTTATGACTGCATCCACTGCATTCGGAGCATACGGATTTACAAACAATGACTATCACTGTCCTAATATCTATAATGACATCAGTGGCACGGGTAGTCGTTAAGATAAAAGATAAAATATTTTAAAACTTTAATTATTAATCTAACAGTGGGTGCAAGGTGGTAACCAGGGGTGGGGGGTTTTTGGGGGTTCAAAATTTTATTAACAAAATATATATGGCTTTATTTATGGTTCAAACAATATCAAAATTAAAATACAAATACAAATTAGGGGGCTGTGTTACCATAAAAAAAACATTTCAGAAAGCTTCTAGAGGTGTTAAATATTTAGAAAGTTTTCTAGCCTTCAGCATTTTGAGGGTTATTTCCCCATTTTAAATAAAACTTCACAGTGCTTCAAAAAGAGTTTTATATCTATACATTTTCCAAGTCTTCGGTAGCTAGGGGGCTATTTTACGATGAACAAAAACCACTTCAGAGAGAGTCTAGAACCATCTATCGTTTAGAATTTTTTCTAGCTTCCAGAAATTGGGATATGTGCCCACCAACCCCCTACCCCTTGAATTTATTGTCTGGCTACGGCCTAGAGCAGGTGCTATTTTAACTTATCAAATTTGACTTTAAAATATTATTTTTATGATAAAAAGAATTGTTATTTACTTTATTTTAAATTTTTTCCTTTGATCTTAAACTTATCCCAGCTATTTTTAAAAAAAGTTCTAGATTTGATTCTTGGGTACTGTGTGACCTGTGATGTGTGGGGCAAATAATAACCGACTCACACGCGGTAGCTCGCGAATTGGTGGACCAACAGTGAACTAACTATTGCCCATCTCTAAACTAAAGAAAAGATAGAGAGCAAAGCTGGGAATTCTGAAAGCGAATGGGGCGAATGTCGGGGAATGCATCCACTGGTCCACATCCTTGGCATTGCACGCATTGTATTTTAATCTGCTTCACGGAATTCCATTGGGCTTGCCGATATCCGATGCGGATCGGTGGACGTAGTCTCATTAAAAATACACAAAACCTATGTTTGCGATGCGTACGATTCGTGCGACTTGGATCTGTGTACACTTACCTTGAGTATTTAAGTTCGTCTGCGTAAAATGAGAGGTGATATCAACAGATAAACAAGAGATCTCATGAGATTAAACTGTTCATTTTCTTTCCTCATTTTCTAATTCATTGGTGTCTATGATTGATTGTGTTTAGAGTGCTTAGGTATGTATAGCTGAGATGCAAACTGCTTCGGAAAATAACATTAAGAGTTCACCAAAGTAGGCAACGTCTTTAAAACGAAATTGTTTAAGAGCCTCACCTACTTCAAGAAGAATACCCTTTTTCAGTGATATATTTTTAAGGTGCGGCAGAAGGGAGCGCGAGTAATGTAACAGTTTTTATAACAATACTTTTTTTTGGCCAAAATAAATTAAATATTTCTCCAGTAGTAACATAGAGATAAGTTTTTTGCACATGCTAATATCAATATATCTTGAATATATGTCAAGATTGTCCTAGATATTTGTCAAAACCTTTTCTCTTTATTTAAAAAGTTTTGACAAAATTATAGGACATTTTCGACATATATTAAAGATCTGTTGATATCAGAATGTGCAAAAAACTAAGCTCTAGGTTGCTACTGGAGAAATATTTGATTTATTTTGGCCAATTCTATAAAAACTGTAGGTACCCTTGCACTACCTTCTGCCATACCTTAAACTACTTCTTAAATAATGCAAGATTTTATAAATGTCTACAATGCGTTTCAACGGCCCGGTAAGCAGTCACCTCAATAACATATCACATTAATTTCACACGTCTAAAGAAGTTTTTTTAAGTAGTCTAATACAAAATAAATTTTTATTAATTTGTTCATTTAACATATAGACTATTAGCAAAATTTTCCAAGGGCTATGAATTAGAAGGCTATTTTAGAATAAATTTAGCAGAGCTATCAAGTAAATGGGATGGGAAAACCCCACATATATAATATGCCTAAAGCGACATAAGTTTGATATGTTGAAAACCACACAAAATGTAAGTACCTAGATGGGATTCGAATATCGAACACCCTGTCAACATTGACCTTGTGTAAATCATGTCTAGATCCTTAGACCGCTCATACATAACTACAGGGGAAATACATTATTCAAAAGCTATTTTAACACTTGGTTTGTTCTCACATGTTAATGCCCGCATTGACCTTTAGCGATGTAAGCTGTCTAGCTGGTAGATCAGAGATCTATGATGAGAGTGAATTTTAATGAACTGCATTATTATTCCTATTTAGTGAGGGTGAAAACTTCATTTATTTAATTCGACTGTGATATTATGATGAATCTCTACGTTTTATATGGCCCCAAACCACAAAAATATAGATTTTACCCTTATGTCTGTTCCTATGTCTGTATGTCTGTGTGCTGTCGGTCTCTCTATCCCTGTCCACAGATTTAAAATGGTTAGAGGGATTTTTTTTAAACTTTATATATACACACATATTGTATGGCTAAACCATGGACTATTTTTTAAATTTTTACCTTAGTCCTTTAATTAAGGGTAGTTTACTTATCAGTGATTATTTGAATTTTAAAATTTTGAAGTGATTAACGATTATGTTTAAAATGTATATTTAGGGAATATTTAAACTCACAATTAATATTATATACTTTTTTGAGTAAATATTCGTCTAGTGGTAGTTTCCTCACGAGTAATTAAAAAAAATTGTCTACTTGTTTTTAGGGAAAAAATATTCGTTAAAGCTTATTTTACTGATTTTTTATGGAGAAAATATTTTATAAGTCAGCTCAATATAATTGTTTCGAAATGAGTATCTGGTATATTTTTAAGCTATGGGCTTGTATATAATTTTATATATTTGTTCTTATTTAAAAAAATAAATTTATAGTAGTTTTTTTATAGTTGATTTTTGAAAAAGTTGAAATATTTTGAAAATAGCTAAATTAACTTTTTTCAAAATTAATATTCGGACTCTCTTTAATAAGTAAAAATATATGTATATTTTTCTGAAATAAATTATTAATTTAACTTAACTAATGGAACACTTTAAAAACTTGGAAACTTTTTCTAAATTAACAAAGAAGATACAGTTTAAATAGGATAGGTTCAAGCCTCGGTCGAGGCAAAGACTTATCTGATTACCAAACCCTTCCTTCACCTCTGACAAGACATCTTGTGAATGTGAGGAATGTCAGGTCTCCACCGTGGTTCGGATTCCACGTTAAACTGTAGGTCCTCCATTTCATCTCACAATCACCCTACCATTACGCATTAGCGTAAGTGCGTATAACCCGAACGGGTAGTAAGACGCGGTGATAATAATAAATAGGATAGGCCTATCTGTAAATAGTTTTTCATGATAAATAAAACAATTATTATTTTTACAATATATGCGAAAGTTTGTGTGATTGTGTCGTACCATTTGCTTATATATTGTAGCTTACTCAGACCCGTTTTGGTGGCCGCATGGGCTAAGGTACTGACTGAACTACTCACACTAGATTAAAACGTCGATGACGCAAATATTGAGGTATGGCTCTTGGTTGGGTGTAGTGAGGGTGGTTTTTCCAAAATGGTTTTCCACTCTCCGTATTCCAAGCAAAGGAGGACACAATTTCCATAAATATAACCTTCCTCGTTCCTAAAACCATTTGTGTAATTAGTACATAAGCGCATAACTCGAATGAGTTGTAAGCCGTGGTGCTAAAAACAAAAAAAACAACTACTAGCTAAATAATAAAACCTAGGAAAAAATAATTATTTCTTTGATTAATTTTTTTAATATTCACAAGATTTTTTTTATCCCAGCCTCTTACTATTTATTCGGAAAAAACGCATAATTACTCTAATGTGTTAGAGATAAGAAAGGTAGAATATATAAGGAGTGTAACCGCCTTTCAGTGAACGTACAGTGGATTTTTTTTGAAAAACCTTCCTCAGTATACCCGACTGGTTTTCAAATCCTGATCTCCCCATCATCGGCGGCCCAGTATATTTCAAGAGTGACACTTCCGACCATTCGACCCGTGAATTGAATTAAACACAATAAATGTTTAATTAGTTAATCCACGGGAAAGGGATTATACGGTTTTACAAAGGAAATATACCTACATTAGGATGGAGAAAATATTAGGAACAAAATGATCAACTCCACGTTGAAAAAGCTCCAGCCCAGTTTATTCACTGGACATTAGAGCCTATACTTACTGATCAACAAACATTTAGAATCCCTGACAAGCCTGACACCTTAATACCACGTGGAAACCAACAAAGGCGTCTCATTATTTGATCTGTACCATCGCAGCAGTGGTATCAAAACTAATTATGGTAAATGCTCGCCTTTCTGGGGGAAAATCACGTAATGCACCATTAATGGGTTGTCCTGTTTACCGCGGCTTGGAAGTTAAATAATCAAGGAGACAATTTAGATAATGGTACTTCCCGCACTCCCTCCCCTCTCTATCCCTCTCGCCGTACACGAACTGCGGTTACAAGACGCGGAAGAAGCCTTCCAAAGCCACGGAGCGAGATTTTGAGTCCCCGGTGGGAGGGAAATGGGGAAAAGTGACGTCACAGAGTCAGACGGACTAGACCAGGAACTAGGGAGGTAGAAGATCAATGATACCGGCCAGATACAAAGTTTCAGTACCGCCCTCCCTCCCCCAAAACTACCACCGAGACCCTTTCCATCCTACACCACTTGTCGCAATCCTTTGTTATCGCGACACTAATAATACTCCATTAATAGTGTATTATCAAAGTGCATAGTACTGTATCTTTTTTCTCTCTCTAGCATATCTACAATAATCAGTTAGGGATGAATGAGGGATTTTTTTCGCGTGTACAGAAAAGGGGAATACAATTTAAAAAAAAACATCGTCCTCAATTACACCCAGCCGCGATATAAAATCTGATCTCTCTCAGTAATCGAACCATACGTAGTTGGCGCCTTAACCCCCGTGCCTACAGATGCGAGTCACTCTTGATTATTAATTAAAAATTCTACAGATTAGGATCCATAATGTTTAAAATTGATTTTATTTTCCTAGTATTAATAAATTTATAATGATATAATCCATGGTGTCAATACATTATCGAGTCATACCGACCGAGCGGCTACTATCTTTTAGGGACGGTAGTACCAACATCTGCGGATAGTGGGTGCCATGTGGTCAGCACACTGTACCCCCCAGAAATTCATCTTAGTTTTCTAAACCATAGCCGCTACTTTTTAAAAATTCAAATAGCTCCTCACTTGTCCTAACGAGGCTGCATTTATCCCGTTATAGACCCAAAACTTCACAGACAATCCGGAAGTGCTAGGGATCAAATCCAGGACCTCTAGATCTGTAGCCAGCAGCATGCCGGAATTATGTTAGATAAAATGTAATTCGAGTATACAAGGCTTAGTTCTTTCGAATAGCTTACAGAACACATTTATTTGTAAAGGAAATAC
Source organism: Timema californicum (assembly GCA_902141385.1). Taxonomy (NCBI): domain Eukaryota; kingdom Metazoa; phylum Arthropoda; class Insecta; order Phasmatodea; family Timematidae; genus Timema; species Timema californicum. The sequence goes on from CABFOW010000152.1 coordinate 169,096, forward strand.
GAGGAAACGCGAGCACTCACGAAAAACCCCGAGGTGTCACGATGAGACCCGCGGGGCTTTAAACAAGTACTGGTTTATTTCATCGATTTGTTGTTGTTCTCACCGAGTCTCACTATTCATTCATGTTATTCGCATTTGTGTGCACAAGGGAGGAGGTAGTTTATTTTTATTTCGAGGAAGGGTACACAAATTTGTGTAGCGGAAGAGTGGAAAACAATTGGAGGTAAAACCACCCTCGATAAAGCCGATTGGGTTTCGAATCCTGAACTCCCCATCATCCAGTCTGTTGTGAGAGTAACGCCATAGAGGCATAGCCCATTCCTCCACCTAAGTGGGTGTTGGAGGTATGAAATACATACTTTTTGAACCAACTAATTATATCATATTTACTTCCTCAACACACATACTCCATTCTTTAGCCATTATTCTTTAAAGGATAATCCCCGATTTCACCAATATTAATACCATGCCGGGCACCGAGCCATGGACTCGTAAATCTGTAAACAGATGCACTACCAACTGTTATAAGGTGTTGGACTATAGCTAACTATTCTTAAGTCAACAACCTGAAGGTTGGTTTGATGCGATTTCTATCCGTCCGGGGCTGTTTTGTGATCCCCGCATCATTTGGTATAAATACCATGTAATAGGGGAGTTCAGAAAGTGTGGTGGTTTCCCTTCCCTTCCACACTGAATTATTATGAGCGAGCGCGAAAAAGGGACTAACAATTCTTGTCAAAAATGTATTTTCACATACCTTCCAGGGTTCTTTTGAATGCCACAATTGACATGGGTCAACTTTACTTCCCCTTCAAAGAAATATGTGCTACAGATTTTTATCACTCAAGAAAAATCCGCTGGCCTCAGTTGGGTTTGAACCCAAGAACATCGGAACCTGAGGCGAGCACTTTACTCAAAGACTATCAAGGTCAACTTAAAGCTAATTAAATTAATATTATTAATATTTAGCACCGCGTCTTACTACCCGTTAGGGTTATACGCTTTAAGTACTAATTACTCTAATGGATTAGAAATCGGGAAGGTTGAATTAGAGGAAGTGAACCCGCATTTTCGTGGAGGGAGAGTGGAAAATCATTTAGGAAAAAAAACTCAGTTCACCCGACCGAGATTCGAACCTCGATCTCCCCGTCTTCAGCAGTCGAGCTCAACACGACAAGCGCGTTTGCCAACTACGCCACCGAGGCGGGTGGCTAATTAAACATTACATTATATTACATGTAAGAATAATAAACCTTTAAAAACTCACGTCACTTTTTTTTTACTTATGCTAAGCTTATGTAGTTAAATGAAGGTGTTTAGTATTTTTTTTTTTAGGTTGGAAGGGAAAAGGGAAATTCCAACCAATCCCAAGTGACGTGGCAATCTGAGGGATGCTATGGGGTCTCCCAGCTAACTAGGCAAAGAGAGGAAGGGTAAAAAAACACAGCTTTAGCGTGGCTGTGTGCCAAAATAACTTGGCTCTTTCTAGCTACGCCTCAACTAATCTGATTACATTTTTTACGTCATCCAATGACGTGCAATGTGGCGCGCTTTGAGGTTATATACCCCCGAAAGCAAAAACCAATATAATTTTTTTTTCTAAAAAATAAAGAAGTATTTGGTGTTATAAAATTTGAATATCACACTCCAATTTTTGTTGGGCGTGATGCTTTCACTGTGAGTTATGAATGTGTTAAGAACCTAATTATAATATTGACTCCATTTTAACTTTTTTTTTCTAGCACCAAAAATTACTATCCGTTTGGTATGTACGCCTATGTGTGAACTACACAAATGATTTAGGGAGAACTTAAGATTCAATTTTGATTAAGTGTACCCGCATTGGCGTTGATAACTATTTCAGGAAAACACTCTCAGTACACCCGATTGAAATTCTAACTTCTATCTTCACGTCATTGGCAGGTTAGTATGGTTTTAGAATGACACATTAAAACATGTAGCCACCAATGTGGGTGAACAAACATTAAAAATACACACACATATATATAAATATTTTCTTAATATACACTCAGGATAACTACATGCATATATATAACTGTTTCGTTATATAATTATATCAAGCGCTCAAGGTAAGAATGCTAGCTTTGAGGATAAATGAAGGGTGTGTAAGCTTATTTTTTTTAAATAGTTACAAATTCTTTTTTTCTTAATATACACTCAGGATAACTACATATTTACACTAATAATAATAATATTTAGCACCACGTCTTACTACCCGTTCGGGTTATACGCTTTAAGTACTAATTACGCTAATGAATTAGGAAATTGGGAAGGTTGAAAGAGGATGTGAACCCGCATTTGCGTGGAGGAAGAGTGGAAAACCATTTAGGAACATCCACCCCCCCCCCTCAGTTCACCCGACCGAGATTCGAACCTCGATATCCCAGTCCTCAGCAGTCGAGCTCAACACGACAAGCGCGTTAGCCAACTACGCCACCGAGGCGGGTATTTACACTAATGAGGTAGAGATAAAGAGAGTTGATTTTAAAATAAATTACCACCATTTGCGTGGAGATAGAGGGGGAAATCCTTTAGGTAAAAAACACCCGTATCGGTCGGGGGCGTGGTCCAAACTTCAAGGTCTCTGTTTTCTTAACTGGTGATGAGAAGATCAAATTATTATCCACACAGGGTTTAGTGATTGTATTTTTGCTTTAAGAGTTTCTCACTATTCCTCCACGCGAATGTGGGCTCATCACATTTAAATGCTACCTCTTAGAACCTACTATCACTATCACATTAGCGTTGCTGAACCATATGCGTGTATCCGATAACAAGGTGCTTAGGTAAACAATTGGTCCAAAAAGTGATGAAGATATTGGGGAGTGGAGGAAGATTCCTAATGATGAGCTACATACCCGGTACTCATCACCAGACATTATCACGGTAGTCGAATTTCGCAGATTGCGGTGGACAAGACATTCAGCGTGATTGGAAGAATCTTGAACCGTGTTCAAGGTATTTACTGGTAAGCCCAATGTGAAGAAACCATTGGGAAGACTTAGATGCAGATCGGAGGTTAATATTAGAATAGACCTGAAAGGGATAGAGTGTAACGAGGGGGGACTGGATAGAGCCAGCTCAAGATAGGAATAGGATATAATGAGGTGGACTGGATATAGCTATCTCAATATATGGATAGGGTGTAATGAGGTGGACTGGATAAAGATAAAGACTAGCTAAAGATAGGGATTGGTGGCGTACTTTCGTAGGTGTTGCAATTAATCTTCAATTTATTAATGCCATAAAGTAAGTTAATAGGTTAAGTAAGGTAAGCTAAGTAAAATATATGCGTATAGCTACAATGGGAAGTGATACGCGGCGAAGAAATCCTAGCTAGGATAAATCACCGCAATATATTCATTTAGGATTTGAACGTTAATCGACCTGTTTTGTGTTAATTTTTTAACGATTTAGATACGTATAAATTGGTTTCAAAAAATTCCAGAAAATAAATAGAGTAGACTAAGCTTAAAAAATTAAGATATTAAAATATTAAAAGATATACAACATAAAATAATGAATGTGACTTCAGAATTTATACTATATCAAAAATAAAAATAAAAAGAAAAGCTGGTATATATTTGGGCGTTTAAATGTAAGGAAGTAATTAAGATTATATATATATATAAGGGGAATAATAAGAAGGGAGGGGATGTTAGAAAGTTATTTTACGAGAAATTACTTCCAACTCTTAACTTCGTTAAGAGGAAAGAGTTACAATTTGTCAGTGCTATGGGCTGAAAAACTTGGACTAATTAGAACCTGAATTGATTAACGTAACATCGGAAACACATTTAAGTATATTCTTATATTATTAATTAAAAAAATCATTTTGAAGAAATTTAGATTACATAATTTGAGTCTAATGCATAAACCTTCCCAAAATAACATCATTATTCCGTTACATTAAAAAAAGGAAAAGGTTACTTAGTTTATGTCAGACCCAGTAGATTTATGTAGCTATCTTTGTTATTTTACTTTTTTAAATTTTTAAATGAAACTTTTAATGTTCAAACAAAGTTAAAATGAATGCAATGAATGAAAATTAAATAGGATTAAAAACTTACAACACTGTCATATTCAGACAAGACTTAAAAAAAAAGTTGTAAGCCATATATTTTTTTTCATAAAACTCTATATTAGAGTACATCTTAAAATATAATTATATTCTGATAACTTTTTAAATCACAATAGCCCACTTGGTTGGTCACATAGCTTACGCGCCAATCTCACAGTAGACTAAACTAGCCTGCCGATGACGGGAAGTTCGAGGTTCGAATCTTGGTCAGTACCTAAAGAGGTTTCCCCAAAAACAGTTTTACACTTTCCCCCTATGAAAATAAATGCAGGTACACTTCCTTTAAATAAACCGTCCTAATTCCCAAGACCATCAGCATAATTAGTACATACGCGTATAACCACAACAGTTAACAAGACACGGAACTAGAACCAAATTACAATACAATTTTATATAACTATTAGCTTTATGGCAAATATCACTTCTTGCTCATATTCAAAATAAAACGTGTACAGTTGTAAATATTGATACTGTATTAATGTATTGTTTCATATATTTAAAAAAAAACGCCTCGGTGGCGTAGTTGGCTAACGCGCTTGCCGTGTTGAGCTCGACTGCTGAGGACGGGGAGATCGAGGTTCGAATCTTGGTCGGGTAGACTGGGGGTGGTTTTTCCTAAATGGTTTTCCACTCTGCCTCCACGCAAATGCGGGTTCACTTACTCTGATAAAACCTACCCCAATTCCTAGTCCATTAGAGTAATTAGTACTTAAAGCGTATAACCCGAACGGGTAGTAAGACGCGTTGCAAATATTTAAATAAAATCTAATTAAGTGAAATTCTTTTGATTTTCACTATTGTTTTGGTACTGATACTAATATATCAAACACACAAACAAATAGGTTAACATGCAGGCTGTTCGTAAATTATTCACCCCATTATTAGCCTTGATAACTTTATTTTCTCGCTATCTCAAAGGCAGAGAATGTATTGTGATCGTAACAAAATCGAACTCAAAGTTTTTTGATGAATTTTGACGCTTGACGGTTGACCTACAGAATCCGAAAAAAGTAGTTTTCACAATGCCATATGCCTGCCTGTCTGCACCTCGGAGTAGAGCCTAAACAATTTTACCGATTGGGCTAAAGTTTGGGATATAGGGTTGTCTCAAGGAATTTTTGGAATTGGATATTTAACCCTAAAATTAAGAGTAGTTTCCTTAAGGGCAAAAAGAAAAAAAAACATTATTTGATCAAAATTGGCTTTAACGATTATCATTAGATTTCATCACCTAGCATTGATCAATATTACATACAAAATTGCTACTTTCATCAAAATGACTTTAAGGGTTCCGTACAGATGCGTGAATTCTATTATTTTTATTATATCTCCGTAACTCTTTGAGATATGAAATTATCTATCATTGCAAATATGTAGTTATACTTATAATAACAATCTTTTAATTAAAATATATTTTTATAAAATCAATAGGTTTTGAGCTATACACATATATATTTATTTTCTAGCTTTTAGGACACTAAAGGTGACGTATTGTGACCGTCAAAAAAATTTAGCCCAAGTTATTAGTGTATGTCGACGTTTTATGACACCCACAACCCCAAGAAAAGTTTTTTGCAATGCCGTGTGTTTGTATAACCATACAATAAAAGTAGTTTACTAAAGAGTTAAAAGAAAAAAACTTATTTTTCTCAAAATTGTCTCTAAAGATTGTGATTAAAATTCGTGTTGGAAGTTTATTAAAATTATGAACAAAAGAGATATTTTAATTTTTTCAAGAAAATGAATATTAGGATACTTCACAGAAGCGGAGATTTCCACACCTTCATGACTATTTGAGATACTAAATAATTTACCATTGCCCAATTGTAGTAGCCTATTATTAAAATAAAATACTGTAGCGTGTCAACCAAATGGTTAAACAGCTACAAGAAAAATATTTAATATTTTCGGGATTTTATGCGAGACAGAAATTAAATCAGCATATTTAATATAATCTGTCTCCAAAGTTATATCTTCTGATCTACTAAAGTTACCTATCATCTAACCTCCTAACACGTGGTTGATCAAAAATATTGTCTTTTGATAATTACGGTGTTAAATATCAAAGAAGAAGGTTAATATTATTGTGTTTATGAACTAAAGACTTTAACACTTCGCTTTTCCTGGTGGTTAATAATTCATTAACGGGCGTTCTACGGCCACGTGGTGTACACACACAAAAAATGTTAAAAAATATGTCTATATCCTTATTTCTCATAAAAACAATAGTGGATATTAAATAAGTAAATTAATACAGATATATTATAATTTAATATATTTATGAACAAGCTCACCCCAGCCAAATGTCTGCAGATATCATTCTTT
>CABFOW010000152.1:180642-255969 GCA_902141385.1 Timema californicum
TAGCACCATGTCCTACTACCCGTTTGGGCTATACGCTTATGTACTAATTACGTTAATGGTTTTAGGGATTAGAAAGGTTATGTTTATAGTTAGTATACAAGCATTTTAGTGGAAAGAGTGTTTGAGAACAATTTTGGAAAAAAAACACACTCAGTACACCCGACTGAGATTCGAACCTCAATCTTACCGTTATATGTGGTCTGGTCTACTGCAAGAGTAGCGTCTTACCGAAGGAGGTGTTACTCTAGCTCCATCTACGTTAATAAAGTAAAAAAAAGAAAAAAAAGAAAAAGGATTGTAAGATTCCAATTCATGAATAATTTAATAAGCTTAACATTTGTTTGCGATGGAATATTAATAAACGCTACCAGTGAATTCAAAAGTAGCCTCGAACGAAATAGTTCTGAGCTTTATATATTTGACTCGTTCCACGAATATTTTATATTCCCTGCTCGTAGTTTGATTGGGAAAGGGTGACTTGGTCACATTATAACTAATTTAACAACATGATTAATTCAGAAATGGCAATGCTAGCACAATGGAAAATAGATAGCCGAATGTAAAGACGTGTGATACTTTCGTGCGCAAGTGTTAGGATGTGTTGTTTCAATGTTATACGGCAGGGGTTCAATCCTCTGTACTAGCACAGATTTATCTGATTACCAAACCCTTCCTTCACCTCTGACAAGACATCTTGTGAATGTGGGGAATGCCAGGCCTCCACCGTGGTTCGGATTCCACGTTAAACTGTAGGTCCTCCATTTAATCTCGCAATCACCCTACCATTACACATTAGCATAAGTGCGTACAAACCGAACGGGTAGTAAGACGTGGTGCTAATAATAGTAATAATAATAATAATAATAATTTAATGTTATATGCTGGGGATTGGATCAGGGACGTTGCCAAACAGGGGCGTAACTGCAAGACAAAATAGGATTTCAAATGTAAATGTATTTACGTTCCATTCGGTAAGTTTTAAATAGAGAATATTGAAACAAAAAAACATAAATAGTTCTCAAAATAACCCACACAATGTTACAACATTGATTTTTGATTATATTTGTTTGTACTTTCTTATATTAAGAGAAAGCATTGTGATCGTGAAAAAAAAAATCTATCTTGAGATTATGATGAATCCTTATACTTTATGTGAACACGAACCCAAAAAATAGGATTTTACAATTATGTTTGCTCCCATGTCTGTCTGTCTATTAGTCAGTCTGTCCCTGGCCACGGATACAAAATGGTATTATGGAGTTTGTTAACATTTGACATTTAGATTTTATAGGGTTATGCCACAATTATTTTTTTAATTCTAACACTTTAATTAAGATTAGTTTACTAATGAGTGTTTTTTTTAAAATTCTAACTTTTTTTTAAAATGGCTTTTACGATTTTGTTTAAAATGCGTGTCTAGGATTTTTTTTATATCACAAATATCCCTGTACACATGATTTTGGGTAAGAGCTCAATAAAAGCTATTTTACTGGCTAGAGATTTTTGAAAATTTGAATATTTTAAAAATGGCAATTACGATTTTTCTTAAAATATATATCTGGGAAGTGTTTTATATGAACATGACAAATACAGTGAAAATGTATACTAGTTTGAAGCGGAAAATTCGGCTATGGATAGTTTATTGATTTAAAAAAAAAAATTAAAAAATTGCTTGTGTGATTTGGTTCAAATGGATATTTCCTTTGTTTCTTGTATTAAAAATAATTATATAGATTTGTTTAAAAACACATCTAATAGTAGTCAAATAAATACTGAATTTTGTAAAATTTAATTTAAAAAATATCTCCGACTTATTGGTTCAAAATTTGTATCGGAGTACTATTTTACACTATCAATAATAATATACATTAACTAATTTAAAATTAATTTATTTAAGGGTTGTTTTCTTATGACAAATCATATAAAATTGAATGTTTTTGAAATTGACCTTTAAGATTGAAATCAAAATGGGGGGAGCCTGGAGTAGTTTCATTATTAAGAATAGTACGCCTTTAGTTTTACAAATCATGACAAATAATTTTACGGTAGTTTACAAATAATGTGTGTTCTCGAAAATGTAAATTCGTTTTAATCTACTTGAACTATTTAGTTTAAAATTGTATATATATATATATATATATATAGAGAGAGAGAGAGGGGGATTATGTGATTAACAGGCTGATGTGTTTGTTTTTATGAGTAAAATATATTTTAGGGTAGTTTACTAAAAACTTATTTTCAAAAATGATCTTCTAATTCTATAATATACAATATATAAAATTTGTGTGATTGTGCTGAATGATTTATTTTTAAACGTGTTTTTAAAAAAATCGTTTGCAGCTTGGGCTATTTAGTGTATTCACGAAAATGGCCTAAATAAATCTTCCCGCCAGGCTGTTTATCAATAATACCGTTGAAGAATAGATTTATCTAGGAAAATAGACAGGGAAAAAATAATATTTAAATGCAAATCAATGCTTTCCAGGTGCAAATAGAAGAGTTGATTATACACTCGTCAGAGGAAGAGGGAAAGTGTAGTAGGCATGTAAAGAAAAAGGTGAACTGCTAATTTTCTTTCATCTCTTTCTATTTCGTAAATTTTTGCCTAAGTGTGCCCTTAGACTGCGTGGTAAAGATGCAACCCACTTCATATGACATATTAGAACTAACCAAGTAGACAACGTCGTTAAAGCATCGCATTTCGTTAGGATAACAGATTTTTCTGTGTAGCTTAAACAATCGTAAACATTCGTTGAATCAACCAAGGGGCGGAAAGTATAAAAATCCGGAGAGCGAAAGAACTCAATTTTCCTCACTGGCCGCGCCAATGGCAACTTAATTAACACTGTGCACCAACTTTAATAAACAAAAGTTAAAACTTTAAGAAGGATATAAAAATGAATTCTCGGGATGGTAGGTATTTTAAAGTAAGTTGACTGTGGAGAGATAAAATATACAAAATAAACAAGGAGTGTGCTCGAAATTATAGGATAGATCCTTAAATAGTAATTAACAATATTATTTTTTTATTATGAGCAATAAAATATTCTTACATGGAAATTGAGAGTTGGAACTTTAATTTATTTTAAACTTAAATAAACTTTAATAAATAGTTAATGTTTAAGCTCGGCTGGAGTCTCTCACCCTCTTTCTTTCTCTCTCTTTCTCTCTCTAACACACACACACACACACACACACACACACACACATATATATATATATATATATATATATATATATATAATATATATACTACGCATATCACTAGACCATGCAACAACCGGTGCGGATCTTAGTATTTTTAATCTCTTATTATGAAAAGTAAAAGCATAGAGGGGGTGAGGAGAAGAGACTATGTTTATTGTCTTTGTTAATAAACTGTGGTTTCAAAAATTCTTACATTAGTGTGTTTCAAAAAAAATGTTAATATGATTCAAGATAAAGAATCTATATTTATTTGTGTTAGGTTACATTTTGAGGAGGCTAAGTATAAGAAAAGGCGCTGGCCTTAAATTAACCAAGTTAAAGAGGAAATGTTTGCTATTAATTTTAAATAGTATTATTTAAGAACAGAACTATTAATTATACAACTGTATCAATTTATCATGGATATATATGAACGTTTTTACAAAACAGAACGAAACATTAGAATTTAGAATTTACTATCCTGAACTTTAATAGCCCAAACAATATTATACACACAGTTTAACCAAAAATTAGAACTCAATAGGGAACATGGTTGACACATTTTAAATCAATTTTAAAGCCATATGCAATAGGGCAAAGCTATAAGTATAAAATAATAATATTGGTGGATCCAAGTAGCTGAGTTAGTCATGATAACTAAGATTTCTAACTATATTCTATATACGACTATCCCTCATAGGTGAGCACGTAGATATCAAACTCACCTACTCGTTTCTGCTGATCCTAGGGAGGTCGGAGTCCAAATCTTGACCTGGTTTACGGAGGGCAAATTTTCTAAATAACTTCCCTCACTCCTTTTTAGAAAATTTTATTATATGTCCTTAAATATTACGTTTATAAAATGTATATATCCAAGACGTGTGTGTAGTTCAAAAAATAAATAAAAATCAATTAGCTAATAAACTAAATTTATTAAATAGAATAATGATGTTGGTGTGAAAATCACAGTATCACTTCAGATAATATCAATGGAACATTCCCTTATGTAGGCCTATTATAGATCAAAATGGGGCATAACTTATATACAGAAGTTTATCAACAAAGTCTCAAGAGGAAGACTCAAATAAAGCCAATTTAGGGAAATTCTCGCATAACATGAATTTCCCTACCCTTCTCTTGCTTTACTTACCCCCCTCTCCCTTCTTTACTCCATCCTACTTTTTCAATTTCAAGCCTACCAAGTTACGTTAAAGTTCGTTAGCTTTCTTCAACCAATTAACGTCATTAATCAGCTCAGGTTCACTGGGAAAGTAAACACTCCCCCTTAAAATTTCTAGTCCCGTGGATTTGATCCAAACACTTACCGTTCCGTTCGTACGCATGCCCACACACCCATACACACACACACATACACACACACACACACACACACATCTCTTCTTGCCCTTTTCATCACCCCGTCAAGCATGCAAGAACGTGTAATTTATGTTCTACTTGAATATAGGATCTCTCCAATTAAGGCAATAAAACACCCCGAGGAATTTATTCCACGTCAAGTCTTATTCTTTCAAGTTTAAAAAACAAAAACAATAATTGAGTATTTTTTGTAACATCCACATCGGTATGCATTTGGAGCAATTGTATGGTTAATTTATTCTTGTTTACATGTGATGACAGGGAGTTTGGATTTTGAATGCATTTCATAGATTTTATTGAGGGTGGTTTTTCCTAAATTACCTCCTTTTTTTTATCCATGAAAATCTAGTTACTCTAAATCTAACCTCTAATTTACTGATCCCTATCTTACTATCGAAATTAAAACAAGTATAGACAAAATGACTATTTGGACGAGGTAGAAAAAATAAATGGTACGATGCACCAAACATATTTTTATGTTTTTTATCTAAAAATATATGCATTTACTAAAAACTCGTAAGATTTGTGAAACAAAATAATATACATTAATGCACAAATTACCCATAAAATAGCATAAATGGAATAATACACACTGTTTCAGAAACATTTGTTCACCAAAGAACACAACAATCAGTTTAAATTATTTTCAAAGACCTCAAAAAAAAAATACATTTGCTTATAGCCTTACAATGATAAGTTATTGTATCTCAAAACGTTTTGGAGATATGATTCAAGTAAGATATTTCCAACTATATAAAGTACCCTGAAGCTAATTTTTTTCATGAGGAAATGATAGTTTCCATTTTGTTTATAATGTTAAACAGAGCCTAGATACAAAATTAAATCAAAATCGTTAAAGTGAATTTCGAGAAAATTAATTTTTTATACTTTTATCCCTCAGTAAACTACCCTTTATTTTAGGGTTGGCTGTTTAATTAGTATCAAAGACCCCTCGGGGGAAGCTTATGAAAACCTCAGATACATAGTTTTATCCCGATCAGTAAAATAGTTTTGGTTCTAGGACGAGATACTAACACTCAAATAGACAAACCAAAACAACTTTTTAGATTTCAAGGGGTCATGAAACGTCAACATTTATCAATCTCTTTCACCTGATTTTTTTTTGCACTCAAAATACTTCTTTTTTAAAGGATGTGAAAATATCATTTAGATTATTTTTATAAAAGCTATGACTGCCTTAAATATACTCTTGGCTTCAAATATTCCAAGAGTTGAAAACATATTCACTTCATAAGCATACACGCACTTGTGTTAGAGCAGTTTATGAGCCAGGCTCACATTACACTGGATTTTTCGAGGCGGTGAAGGTCGAAGAATCTATTTTCTGGCAGGTGTACAAAGAATTGTTTTACGTATGGCATTTTAAAATCCCTTCTATAGAGTGATATATGGGCCATTTCCTAATAACTAGCCTAATTATCATCCCATCCCGTTAGTCTTCTATATTAATGGTTAATTGTTTAATGGTTTCTCCTCCAACCCTCCACACAAATGTGGGTACTTTAACTCTTCCTATAAATTCTGTCTTACTGATCCTTAACTCATGATCAAACACGGATGCGATAGAAAAACGTGTTTGTCGAAATAAAAACGAGTAAATATTCACTGAAGTTTTTCTTAAATATATATTATGAATGTATAAACGTACCAATATTTAAAAAAAAATCAAATATAAGTTGTTTAGAATAATTTTCAATGTGACATATTTATGAATTCGTATGCTTGCAATCTTTTATTCACCGAAAAGTAATTTTCTTCTCAGAACGCTTTATAAATTTTATTCAACTAAAAATTTACATATTCCAAAGTAACCACCGACCACCACCGAATGTATTTTTTATCCCCAATACTTAAAGCTTTTGTAGAGTTAAGTCACACACAGAAAATCAAACTTTGTAGAGGTTTAGTCACCATATAGGATTTTTTTTTTTTTTCCCCCATNATCCCGAGCAAGAAATGTTCACAAAGAACTTGGTTTATGCAAAATAAGTGTAATCTGGAGGTTTCCACATTTGTTGAGGATGGTTATGAGGTAGCATGGTGAATAGAGAAAGGGGAAAAAAATTGGAGGGAATGAGGGGACCCAGGGGTGAGTGGGGTGTGTGAGGGCAAGATTGAGATCAACCTAACTACAATCACGACCAACGTGTTGAAACAATTACGTTTTACCTTATTTTGACCATTCCAGAATGAATATAACGTTTTAATCTACTTCAGCACCTCATTTTATTTTACATGCAAAAATGGTAATAGTGGAAACTAACTATCATTAGAGAATTTAAATATATAAAATTCTCTCTAGCGTGTTGCTGCAGTTGAAAAAAGAAAGGAGTTTTAGCAAAGCAGTAGCGGAATGATACATTATACTATTTTATTTAATTTTCTTCTTAACATAGCTCGGCTATTATTTTAACAACTATAATATTTGAGATGTCATGTTTAAAGCGCAACTATTGTGTTAAAATCTTTTTTCTTATAGCACTGCGTCTTACGACCCGTTCGAGCTATACGCTTAAGTACTAATTACGTTAATTGATTAGGAATTGGGAAAGTTGAATTTAAAAGAAGTGAGCCCACATTTGCACGGGGGGAAAGTGGAAAACCATTTATAAAAACCACTCCTAGTTCACCTGACCGAAATTTGAACCTCAATTTCCCCGTCCTCGGCAGTTTGGCACAACATTAAACAAGCGCGTCAGCCAACTACGCCACCGAGGCGGGCGGGTAGTTCAGTCTTCTAACCTGTATATTTAAGATAGTGTAAAATAGCTGTTGTGTCTTAATTTAATTTTATGTAACTCCTTATTTAATTTAGTTTTGTTTTTAATACGTTTTTAAGGAGTTTCCCCACAATTTTTTAAAGATGAATGGAGGTGGAGGCCTATTTTTTTTATTGGTGAACGGTAGGCCAGTCATCATAGGCCAGTATGTAATAACTTCTGTTTCACTCAGACTTGATTGATTTGCTATATACTTTGTTGAATTTTAACGTATATTCAGCTCCACTTCAATTTCTGTTTAACTCAACCTCGTTCTTGTATATGGGCTGTATAGAAATCTCGTTTAATTTGTCCACTATGTTTTCGCCCAAATAGACAGGCAGAAGTATATTATGGATGATTTTATTTAGGGTGTAGGGTAGCTCAATCCCTAAAGTACCCTTAAAGTGCAAGTTCTAGAAGTGCCGCTGAAACTACCCCATTTATCTTATTCCTTCCCGCTCAAACCTGGCAACATACAAGAAAGCCTCGAATTGAAAGAGGTATGCTACGTACTCTATTCTCTCTCTCTTTTTTTAAATCTTACTTGAGATATACAGGATGGCCCATGGAAAAGTATTCCGCCTTCTATATCCAGCAGGCGCCTCACTCTGAATTGGAGGAGGTCAATCCCCTTCCACCCATATTGTGACATGAATAATGAGCAAGTGAACTGTTTGTTTGAAGCTTTATTGACTCATTCTTGATGTCAAAATATGGGCGGAAGGGGATTGATCTCCTGCAATTCAGAGTGAGGCGCATGCTGGATATTAGAGGAGGGCTACTTTTCCGTAGGCCACCCTGTATAATGTGACCTTTCTGAATTGATTGATTAAATTATATCAGCATATGCTTTATAGCTTACTTAACCTAGAACAGACACAGCACCGAGCCCCCAGCCGTTAACTCGTCACTATGAAAGTGGAAAAGCACATCCCACCAATAATTAATTTTACGGCCATGCCGTGAATCTAAACCGGGATCTACAGCTCAGTAGACCGACACGCTTCCAACTTATCTTGGATGTTGGATCACACTCCTCATATTTGTTTTCGCCATGATGACTGAGAGGACACAGTTTTTTGCACTTTGATGGACTAAAACAGGAAACAATTACATAAAACTTAAACAATGAAATCAAAGTGTGTAGAAAGGACAGTAGTTGGGGTTGTCCAGACCCCTTACCCCCCATTGGAAATCCATGGACACCCATAGGGTTGGTTCATACACAAGTATAAAAACTTGCATTTGCCCTAGCTGGGACCGAAGTCGGTACGACATCATTACTCTATTATCGAAACATTATGAATAATTAAATAATGGAAATCTAGAAGGGATTTTAAAATATATTTATTAGAAAGTTTTCAAAAATGGGTTATTTTTAAACCACTTTAAAATTATGTGTATTCTGTAAAAACGTATTCTTATTCATCATAAAACAAGTGTTTACAATTACCCCTTTTAAACTCAAACTTCAAGGTCATGTTCAAAAAATTATAAATGTATATAATTTGTCTTAGGTAATCTACCCTTAAATTATTATTATTATTGATCATGTAAAATAGTCCCGCGATACCAATTTTGAACGAAATTGATAAAATTATTTTCTATTTCACAAAAATAAGTGATCACAAAACGAATTACTAGATAGGCTACCCATTTTTAACCAAATCGGTGGAGTCATTTTAAAATATTTTAAACGTGTGAAAACTCAGTCATCAGTAAACTTACCTTCAACATATCTTAGCCCAACAAACCATTATATTGTTCTATAGCCCTGTAAAATCTAAATATCGAGTTTGAACGAAATCTATCCAACCATTTTGGATCAATGGTCAGGGATATTCAACATATAGGAACTGACAGAATTTGTAAAATTCACTTTTTTGGATTTGAGTTCACATAAAACCTTAAGATTCATCATATTCTTGAGATCGATTACTTTTACGATTAAAATGTTTTCTATTGGCACGAGAAAGTAAAAATGAATATAAAGTTTACTTTTTTTTCAACTTATTAAAATTTATATGATTTATTTTAAAAATATTAAGACTTCTTTCACATGAGTTTGATCTTGAAGTGAATGGGATTTTTTTTCAAGGAAACTTTAATATAGAAAGTAATAATTGAGAAATATTTTTGCTATATATCAGAATACAGATATATATATTCAAAATTATTTTTTCCTCTGAACATAATTGAAGGAAACTCTTTTCAATTTGTCTGCTTCTAAGGGATGAAAAAAAAACAGTAATAGAAAGGTCACAAGTTATGTTTCGAAAGAAAGGGAAATTCGTTTGAGAAGCCAATTACTGTGATGAAGCGAATGTTTAACGAAGCTTTCGTGTAAGGGAGCAACGCTATCTCCTCGTCTTTTTTTTAAAAGATTAACGACGTTAAAATAAGCATTTCCTTAGCAAGAGGTACCACGACGTATATAATACCTTATTTTAAACTTAGATACACTTTTAAGAGCCCCGTCTCAACCCTTGATTAAAAAACCTATGTAGGTAATACAGAAATAATAATACGTCACTTTGTGTTACGGTTTTTTATATTTTCCTTTTTTTAACATTGAAATTGAGGCCAGTGAAACTGTTGAACGATATTTTTTTTAATGTGCAATAAAATAGATCAAAATAATAGTTTTAATAAAAATAACTATTAAACTTACTCATAGTTTCACTGTTCTCAATTTAAGAATAACATAAAAACTTCTATTCGTTTCTAAATAGAGCATTATCATAATAAGATAATAATAATAATAATAATAATAATAATAGTAAACACATGATTTAATACTCGTTAATATTATTATTATTGAAGCGATATTATTAAATGGTCTACATATTTTAATGATAAATTTGTGAATTTTATTTAAATTAATAAAATAAAATTACAATAACTGTTACAAAAACATAGCTTTTAAAGACTTTTCTTCCTTGGGTTGCTTCCTTCAAGTCATAATTTTATGTATAGTACGGCCGCATATGATAGATATGATCAGGTCTCCACCGTGGTTCGGATTCCACGCTAAACTGTAGGTCCTCCATTTCATCTCGCAATCACCCTACCATTACACATTAGCGTAAGTGCGTATAGCCCGAACGGGTAGTAAGACGCGGTGCTAATAATAATAATAATAATAATGATAGATATGATAGAACATTCATACAAGTGATAGAACTTTCAATGTAAAAATACGGTGACAATGAGTCAGACGTATGGAATCATAACTGGTGACGTTGCATATTCAAAACATTCCTAAATGGTGCCAGTTAAGACTACTGTATCTCAGAATTTTTTTTTTTTTATGTTTGTGACATCAACAGGACCTAATTTAGAAATACTTGTAGGGGATAAAACCTAATTACCTTTGTTTTTTTAAATAAAAAAAATCACAGCTATTTTGAAAATTAAACAGCACCAGTTCCCGATGGTTAATCGTCCGCGAAACACACTCTTAGATAATATATAAATCACATGATTATCTAAGTCACTACCAGAAGTACTCGGTATTACCTGGAGTAACCGCGCAATGATTTGTGTGGCTACCCCAGGCAAAAATAAAACGCATATATATGCTTCAAACAGAAAAATATATCTTCATTTTAGTTCTCCCAAAATGGTGACCTGGTGGTCTAGGGGTAAGGTGTCAGACTTCTGTGCTGGCGGCCGGGGTTCAAACCTTGGTCCCGGCACAGATTTATCTGATCACCAAACCCTTCCTTCACCTCTGACAAGATATCTTGTGAATTTGAGGAATGCCATGCCTCCACCGTGGTTCGGATTCCACGTTAAACTGTAGGTCCTTCATTTCATCTCACAATCACCCTACCATTACACATTAGCGTAAGTGCGTATAGCCCGAACGGGTACTAAGACGCGGTGCTAATAATAATAATAATAATAATAATAATAGTTCTCCCAATAAGTTTTTTAATAAATAAAAAATTAATGGTACGGTGCACTGCACAGACTTTCTCTCAATTTTATCTTAAAATAGATATTTACGAAATCTCGTAAGATTTGTGAAACGAAATAATACATTTTTGTAGAAACATTACACCAAAGATCATAAATGGAATAAAATACATTGTTACTTACCTTATCTATGGCACTAGAAACTAGAACACCGTTAAAGAAAAAATTAAAAAATAGAAACACTTTTCTCCACCAAGGACCTGAATTAAAAAGTATTTATATTTTCTTATAGCTAAAAAAATTTTGGTTTGAAAAAATATATTTTAAATATTTTTTTGTTATCTTCAAAAGGTCTACTACACCTTAACGATGATACATTATTTCGTATCTCAAATAGTTGCGGAGGAACGATGAAAATTTGAAAATTTCCCCTCAAATTTATTTCCATTTGAAAATGAGAATTACCAATTTGTTTATAGTAATAAATAGTTTCTAAATATAACATTTAATAAAAATCGTTTTAGCAAATTATGATCAAATAGATTATTTCTCCTTTTGCCCTTCAGTAAACTACATTTAAATCTAGGTTTAAACATCTAATTTCAAAAACACCTATTAGCCCAATCTGTGAAATAGTTTCGGTTCTAGACCGAGGTACAGGCAGACAGACGGACAGACAAACAGGATCGCGAAAACTACTTTTTTGGTTTCATGAGGTCATGAATCGTTGAAATTTACCAATATCTCGTGTTTCGAATTTTTTGACGATCAAAATATTTTCTCTCCAAGGTGTCGAGTGAAAGTAAAAATTTGATCAATAAATCTAAAACTCCAGCTTCGAGTGCACATGTTGATACACAGAGTTAGTAATTTTTAAACTTTAACTTTATGCGAGTGGTAGATATCATTCACTGCTCATGACAGACACACAAACTCTTTATTTTATTAATATAAGATTACAGGATATATACTATTTTTGAACGGTTTTAACTCACTTTTGTAGTTATTATTATTATTATTATTATTATTATAATTAGCACCTCGTAGGGTGATTGTGAGATGAAATGGAGGACCTACAGTTTAACGTGGAACCCGAACCACGGTGGAGGCCTGGAATTCCACACATTCACAAGTTGTGATTAATACACGTCTTTGTCAGAGGTGAAGGAAGGGTTTGGTAATCAGATAAATCTGTGCCGGGACCGAGGATTGAACCCCGGCCGCCAGCACAGAAGTCTGACACCTTACCGCTAGACCGCCAGGTCACCTCACTTTTGTAGTTGGATGGTCTTTAAGGCATCACTCACGCAAAACATTGAACTGCTGATTACGGGGATATTGGGGTTCAAATACCGGTTGGTTGTACTGAGTGTGTCTTTTCCTAAAGGGATTTACAATACCCCCCCCCACGTAAATGCTGTTCAACTTCCTTTAACCTTCCTATTCCCAACATCTAGCGCAATTATTTAATGTGCTTACAACTCGAAAGGTCACTAAGAAATGATGCAAAAAAAAAAGTTTAACTCCAATTTACAAACTAAAATGAGATCATGAATTCATGGTGCAACGGTGATAGCTTTTGAAATCCTTCAAAGCCAGCAGTGATTCGCTCAAATATTGTACCAAGCATCAGTTTTTTGGGGGTAAATATTACCGATCTCCCTTCCACCCAAATTAACAAATAGGTCGTACCATGAGAACCATTCGTTAACCGTGATAAGCTAGAATTACGGGGGCTATACGGGGATTGAGGGGAAGTTTATTGTGGTGAAGGCTCTCTTCATTGTAAGCCAACCTCCCCCATTTTACTGCCAGCTCATATCCGGCTTCCCCCTCCCTCTACCCCCACACCCCTAACAATTATTACCTCATACAGGTATTATGTTTAAATAGCCACATTAGTTGAATGGATTGGGGAAAGTATGAAAAAATAAACATGTTTTAAGCCATAAAACTTTTTTTATTATATGTAGAGTTTATTAAAAAAAATGGTACGCTATTAAGTTTGAACAGTTACATTTTCCATGTAAGCTAAATTGTTTTTGGCCGATGTATTGTAGTATAACACGTACACACGTGTAAATTAATACCTTAATTTGGACTGGTTATAAACTACATTTATACTGAAAAAAACCTATTTTTTTTAACATTAACAAACAGTAGCTATTATTGCCCTGCGTTGGTGCTTCATTTTGTAAGCCATAATATTTTTTTGGAAATTTTTATATTTGCTATGCTACTGAACTGGCAGGATGATTTTCATCTTTCACCCTCCGCCTAATGCACTACAATTTTATCCATTCACGCGCCAAGTTATGTATTTGTGTATAATGTCTTACTGCATACACTTTAATTTATTTTACTTAAAGTATTTAACGGGAACTTCCAACCCAAATCTATCTCTGGTCAGATATAATGTTTAAAATGCACCATATATTCTGGTATGGGCCAGAGAGCAAGTTGTTACTTTCATTGACCTGTCTAACTCACACTTGGCTCTGACAAATATAGTGTGAGGGGAATGAACGATACTAGTAAAAATATTCAGCGTAAAGCCAGTCCTTTTAATAAGTAGTGAATGGAGTAAGGGTGTCACTTGTAGGGTAAGTTGGTGTATGAATTTTGGTGGACTTGGTTCAGTGAGGAAAACAGCGAGAAACTATTTCCCTTCCCCCCTCATTTCCCTAGTACGCCTCTTCAATGCTGTCTAAGTTTTACAACTGACAGAGGAACTGTTGAGGATCCAACTAACCTTCGAGTTGAGTACTAGACAGACATAAATACACAACGAGCTTTTTTTTTGACCATTTGAATGTATTAGCACATGACTTATAAACTAACATAACTCTTAACATACATAACACCTATCTCCCAAGCTGTTAACTCATCACTGTGAAAAAGGTAAAGACCCACATTTCACAAATTAGTTTTTTTTGGTCATGTCTGGAATTCTGACGTGGAACCCTTAGTTCAGTAGTCAGACACTCCACCCACTGAGCTATCACGTCGAACTATATACATTTTCAATTACGCTTATATCATAGGGATGAGGAGGGTCGAGTTGATACAAGATGCTCTTCAATACACCCGGTAGGGATTTGAACCCTGAAATCTTCAACGAAAAACCAAACTAGATGACTTTGATATGTATCCCTCGTAGTCCCCAAAGTGTTTTAGTTTGAATCAAAGATGTCATAATATCAATGGCGATAAAATAACTTTGTATAGAACCGCATCTTACTATCTGTACAGGTTGTATACATATGTACTAATTATGCTAGTGAGTTTAGGATGAGGTAGTTTGAATTTAGAAGGAGTGTACTAATATTTACTTGGAGGGAGAGTGGAAAACTATTTAGGAAAAACCACCATCAGTACACCTGGTCGGTTATCGGCAGTATAGCCCATTGCGAGGGTGACATCTTAAAACGTGTGGCTACCGCAGCAGGATAAAATAACAATTAGTCTACATCTTGTTAACAAGAAATATTATAAATTATAGCACCGTGTCTTACTACCCGTTCGGGCTATACGTTAAAGTAATAATTATACTAATGGGTTAGGAATTGGGAAGGTTGAATTAAGAGGAAGTGAGCCCACATTTGTGTGGAGGGAGAGTGGCAAACCATTTAAGGGAAAACCATCCTCAATTTACCCGACCTAGGTTTGAACCTCGATCTTCCCGTACTCAGCAGCCTAGCTCAACACGAAACTAGCGCGTTAACCAACTACGCCACCTAGGCGGGTGTTGTTAACAATAACATTTAACTTGGTTTACTGCAAACGCACAGTGGTTAGACCGTTTAAATCAGATTTTTGTTTGGACATCCAATGAAATCATTTAATCTGTTTTAAAAAATAATAATAAAAAGTTCGCACACACTAGCTACGGAAGCATAGCCCATAGGAGTTCACCCAGGTTTATTTATCTACCAGTCTGTTCGTTTGTTTGTTAGGGTTTTTATTTTTGTAACACTTAATTGGACATTTAACATGTATAAAACATTGAATATAACAGATACAAAACGATGATCACCAGCCCCAAAAGTGGCTCTCGAAAGTCAAACGATATAGAACTAACATAAAAATACACACAAAAAAAAAAGAAAAATCATATGTCGCCCTGGCGGGCTGATTCAAAGTTGGCCATAGGCTACCAGTCTGTATCGCACATTGTGTGAACGAATGAGGGAACAGTTACAATGGGTGTGCGTGATATAGCCCTTTGAATACTAATCATCCGTGAATTATGTAATTTGGTAGCTATTTACCTCCTTGTCGCATATAATTTACACCGTTCCTACATCACTATTTTATTACTTTATTTAGCACCACGTTTTACTACCCGTTCAGGCTATACACCTATGAATTAAGTACACTAATATGTTAATGATGAGGAAAAAATGTTAAATTTAGAGGTGGTGTGACCGCATTTTGTGGAGGTAAAGGGGAAAACAACTTATGAGAATCCATCCTCAGTACACCCGACCGGGATCGAACCCCAACCTCCACATTATCGGATGTATAGTCTATTGCGAGAGTGACGCCTTAGACAGTTGGGACACTGAAGCGTGTGCATATTCCTATTAAGAGCGTGCATCACATGTCAAACAACTTTGTAAACAGTCAGCTAGAAATTTTAAATTTACACCAACACTATTGCACGTGGATCATTTATGATAAAATATTAAGATGCGGCCGAATAGAGAAAAAGTAATTTTACATTTTTTGTAGAATTGACATTTTTTAGCCTTAATTAAATCAAATATTATTTATCCAGTAGCAACATAGAATTTAGTTTTCTGCACATGCTAATATAAACAGATCTTGAATATTGGTCGAGGGTGTCCTGGAATTTTGTTAAAACTTTTTAGATAAAGAGAAAAATTTGACAAAACTCTAGGACACTCTTGACCAATATTCAAGATCTGTTGATATTATGATGTGCAGAAAACTAAATTCTTTGTTGCTACTGGATAAATATTTGATTTATTTTGGACAAAATAAGTAATGCTATAAAAACTGTAAAAATACTTTCGCTCCCTTCAGCCGCACCTTAATGGAGATACATGTTTAATAAAAGTTCCTAATACAGAGCATGGTTGAAATATTAAATCATGTTTGGATAAAAAACATAATTTAAAAGGCCGTTTTCGACCATTTCACAGATAAGCATTGTGCATAAATTTTTATTCTATCACTATGGGAACATACAGTAGTTATTATTTTTTTATTATTATTATTATCACCGCGTCTTACTACCCGTTCGGGTTATACGCACTTACACTAATGTGTAATGGTAGGGTGATTGGGAGATGAAATGGAGGACCTACCTACCACTGTGGAGGCCTGTCATTCCCCACATTCACAAGATGTCTTGTCAGAGGTGAAGGAAGGGTTTGGTAATCAGATAAATCTGTGCTGGGACCGAGGATTGAACCCCGGCCGCCAGCACAGAAGTCTGACACCTTACCCTTAGACCGCCAGGTCACCTACAGTAGTTATTAACAAGAAACTTTGTTCCATCGTCACTGCGGAACATTTCGAGTAATCATACAAATACGAATGGAGTGTACACATTTCTGGCATATCGTAGGTATTTTCTTTTCCCTTTTACTCCCATACCTCGCGCGAGCCGGGAGCTGAGTTGGGCCTGACATGATGAACGCTCTTAATAATTAAATGTGTTCTAATATTGTATAAAAAGTGTTTTTATTGTATGTTTTAAATGTGGCCTTCAAATTACAAAATAGCTCCAGGATAATACATACAATTATTCTAATTTCATATCATACTTATTAATAACGCACTATTTAACAACAATAACGTTTAAAAGGTTTTTTGATCGAATACTTTGTAGTCATGATAACTCAAGGGTAACGAAAATAACAATAAATTTTATTAACCTATATTTGTTTCATTAAAATTATTATTTATTGGAAAATGGTGCCTAGACACGTAACTGAACTCAAGGCACTAATTTTATATCTGTGTCAAGGTGTTATTTTAAAATTATATTTAATTTAATAATTGTATTTCAGTGCACGGCTACATGAGTGCCAAGATTAATGTTCATTTATTTGGCTCTGTCAAAACATCTCTAGTAATGATAAAATATGTCTAAATAATGGATATAAATAGTTTTACATTTAGAATTAACTAAAAATCTCGATAAATATTATATTCTCTTTGTTTGTTTTTTTTGCTATCAGAAGAATTGCATTTGACACAAGTATTGTATCAACCGACTGAGATAGGGATTTATAGTGAACTCTTTAAAACCTTTATATCACCTGTTTAATTAGCATCACACACGATTACAACATTTCCATTGAATCAGGATTCAAATTGAAATAAAAAGTCAGAAACTCGACCTATGAACAATTTTTATCGTTGTCAAGGCCGGGTGTCAATAAATTTAGTTTGATAGTATATTTATTGGGCTATAATATTCTAAAACTTACTCAAATATTTATTTTTAAATCTCGGTGATAATATGCTCTCTATTTCTTAATATATAGCTGTCATTTTTTATTATTATTTTAGACTAAATGATTTATTGACATTTTGGACAACCAGCGTATAATGAGTTCTGATAGAGGAAGAAGATTTAGGTAAGTCATTAAGTTGTCAAAAGGAACTTAGATGGGGTCTGGTTTAAAGTTTTGTTTTTAAAAAAAAGGTAGATCTAATTAAAATGATATTATAAGAGAAGTGTATTGTGTATTTGTGAATTTATTATTTTAATATGGAGCTTATTTGGTAATATTTTAACTAATTAAGGAATAAAATAATATATCACATCAAATTAATACAAATACATGTTAATAAATCGCACTTCAACACATGAATTAAGCATTAGGCCTACATTAAAATACATAAGTGTAGAACGATAATTGCTGATATTTGTTCAGATAATAAATTTACCTGCCTCGGTGGTCAATTTTTCCTATACGTCACTCTCGCAATAGACTGAGCTGCTGATGACGAGGGGATTGGGGTTCGAATACAAGTCGTGTTTACAGAGGCTGTTTTAAAAAAAAATTGTTTTCCATTATTCCTTCACACAAATTCGTGTACACTTCCTCTAAATTCATCCCTATCAAATTATCCCAATTATTATGCATATGCGCGTATCGTGAGAGGGGAGCAAGAACACGGCGCTAAAAAAAATTTAATCTGAGAATAAAGTATTTAATTAATTTTTTTTAGTCATGTCCTACAATTTCTTGAAGTTAATGCGGTTTAAACCATCTCCTCCACACCCTCTTTTCTTCCTCTCCCAAACTAATTCCTGAATGTGCGTTGAGCTGGATATCCTAAATAGGGGCAGACGTTTAGAAGAAACCACAACGTCCAGAGGGGCTCCCAGAAGTGGAGGAAAGGGGCTTTAGGAGGGTAGTTTCACACATGGACGCGCATACTAAAACATGGGCCACACCCTACCTCCTTTAAAGACACACAAGCACACACACACATACACATACTCACACACTCTCGGGACTTTTTTAAATAGTTCTATCTGCAAGTAAAATATCTCGCACCACTTCCCCTTTTGACGAATTCCAGCTTCAATGAAAGTTAATTTTAAATAGAGGACTTTTTTTTGTAAGCACGCATGGGATTTTTATTTTTTGTTCAAAACCAAATTTGCTCACTTATGTTTAATTTTCGCCATACATGGTATATGAGTTTTTATATATATATATATTTTAAACATAGCAGTTTGTTTGTAAAATTAATTAAAAAGAAGCATTTCATTTCCATTTAGTTCATTCAAATATTTTGCTGTAAATGTTGAAACAGTTTATTTAGAACGTACCAGTTTATTTTAATTTTAACCTTATATATATATGTTACACCCCAATAGTGAACCTGCCTCTTACACGAACTGGGCAAATCTGTCAATTTTCGTGAACTCTTCAGTTGACCATTTCACTAAACGGGCTAAAATTGCATTTACTCTGGCTCATTTCATGAATGGGAATTTATTGTTCTATTTATTACAAGATTATCTGGATTTAGTTTTAAGACATTTTATTAAACAATATAAACCCAATTTAACTCAACCTTATATTATAAAACGACTTAAAGTTAAATTAACTTGAAGACCAAACCTGCTCTTCTCGTGTCCATTTCACAAACTGGGCAAAAACCTGTCGAGTTCATGAAGTGGGTAACGATTGGAACTGCCCATTTTGTGAAATAGTCAGTCGTTGAATTAGGTAGAACAAGCGTTACCCGATTCGTGAAACTTTGTATGAACAAAAAAACGCCATCTCCCCTATCCCCCAGTCTTGTTTATGTTATATATATATATATATATATAAAAAAATTGTTCACATTTATAGCCATTATTTTTTACGCAATTTATAAATTGCTGGTAACTATCAAAGCATAGGTGTAAATTAAAGATGCGTAATAAATCACTATAAATATTGTTGTATGCTGAGTTAAAATTCTTTGTACTAAACATTAAAAAAAATTTTTTTATAAAAAAGAACTTAAAATATCCTTAGTTGAAATTATATATAAATATAAAATATAATATATATATATATATATATATATATATATATATATATAAAGAGTGAATTTATCTACTCTATGGCACTAGAAAGACGAAAGTTTATTGCCACACTTACAAAAGTACGCCACCTATCCTTATCTTGAGCTAGTTCTTGTATTATATACATTATAGTATATAATCATTTTATATTATGCAAAACTATAAACCCCTTTTTAATTGATGACTAAGGTCCTTGAATCTACGTCTCGACATTTTTTTTTATTAATGGGGGCACTGCACCATTCTTGCTCAACACTCTTTGTCTTACAAAAGCATAGTTCTGACTACCGCTCCACCATTGTTAGAAAAAGAGATGCAAAGTTTGAACCCTTTGTTCCTACTTAAGATGCTTACGTAATACTTGAACGCCCTCTTTGTGTGTGTGTTTTTTCTACAGTTATTGATAATATCTCTAAAGGTTGCAGTGGCAGATAAAATTACTTGGCGTATTAATATTTGAAAGAAGATCTAACTTCTCAAGCTTCTAGTAAAGGCTATATTATTGAAATTTGACTCTACTTAATAAATGCAGTTATGTACACACATACAAAATAACAAATAAACACAAAATAAATTTATATGACACATTTTTTTAAAACTTTTATATCTTGGATTAACATAAAAAGTATGGATATAATTTAATTAAAATTTATTGTAAGTTAATATAGCTAAGAATCTAACAAGTGAAACAAGGTACTATAGTATTGATACATAATGATTATAGTATATTGGATATGCTTCGGTGGCCGAATGGTCTAAGGCATCACTCTAGTAATTGAGTGGCTTGCTGAAGACGGGGAAATAGGGTTAGAATCCCTGTCGTGTCTATAGTAAGTTGTTCTTCTTAAATAGTTTCCCACTCTCCTTCCACGCAAATGCGGGTAGAGTACCTCTATAATACTTTCTTCCTAATCTCCACCCCATTAGAGTAATTAACATATATGCGTAAAGCCTGAACAGGTAGTAAAACGCGGTGAAAATAAATAAATAATCATTATTTGATTGTCTTGGTAACTTTATTCTCTTCTGACAATTGAAATATTAGTCAAACACTTCGGCTTTCATCCATCTACCTTATATTTTTGTTTTGCCACATTAACTTAGTGATATGAATTTACTCAAATTCTCAATCCATGAAAACTTAACGATGGATAAATATGCATTTATTTTAGTAACTATATAAAGGTAGATCTAAAGCTACAATGATCAAATTGAGACCACCATATTTCAAATTTTATAGGAAGAAATTTATCTGATAGAAAACCTACTAGATATACGCTAGATCACTATACATACGGTTGTCAATTTGATAACTTGTATAATACATACCTATAAACTTATACTTATAATATAGTAGAATGAAACCGATCATTTTAGCCACAACAAATATGTTTTTTTACTTTCCATATGGGCTTTCCTTAAAAAATAGGACTCTATTGGCATATTGAATTAATAAAGCCCGAGGCAGTAACGAATCAGGAGCCTAATAATAAATTAACATTATGGGGTATTGGAGCTTCTTAAACATTTTGAAAAACTCAATTTCCCAAAATGTCCAAGATTTTAACAAGTATAATTAAATATTTATTTACATATACTAGTTTTTAATTCCAGTCTTTAATATCTTAGCTATACGTTAACGAATATACACCAGGTGGCGGGAAAGCAATACGTTAATTTTAATATTCAAAACCACTGATAATTAGGTGCCAATGAAACCAATATATAAAAATTTATTGAAAACCTAGTTCTAGTACTTTTTAATCAATTTTGTGGTAAAATATAATGATTGCAGATGTTGCAGCTCTAGATTACAAATACTATTATAATATTTAAATTTTAATGTAATACTTTAATTATTTAAAATATCGAGCTATTTGCCGACTAGTCAATTAAATTAAACGGGTAAAGGTTTCTATATTCTGTCAAATCTCAATCCATGCATTATTTTAAATAATACAATACGTTAAAACAAGGAATTATAGATGGCCTGAACTAAAAGGTCTACAAGGGTTAGCAAGACAAATTAGAATATAGTGCACCCGCATTAGCGTGAAAACTAATGAGATAACCCCAGCAATGAATAACATGATATAAATGACCTCGGGTGCCCTATTCCAGGATTATAACACCAATCTTCAATACTAACCAATTGAAATGCGAGTCCAACACCTGAGACTGAGTAACTACTAATGTGACTTAATCTATTCTATTCTAAGTTTCTAAAAGTACTCACACTTTGAATATATTTGTTTTGGAAATATGTAT
The DNA here is from genome assembly GCA_902141385.1 of Timema californicum. NCBI lineage: Eukaryota > Metazoa > Arthropoda > Insecta > Phasmatodea > Timematidae > Timema > Timema californicum. The sequence continues at coordinate 202,747 of CABFOW010000152.1, forward strand.
CAGATAATATGTGAAATATGGTAAAACTGCCAATAAATGTTTACCCCACAATTTATTTCAACCCATTCAAGATATTAGCATTTTTTCATATCGCCACGTTTTACTAGCTGTTCAGTTAATATGACGTTTATTATGATAATTACTCTTATAGGATAGGGACGGGGAAGTAATCATTATAGATGTTATCTATCAGCATTTGCGTAGAAGAAAAGGGGGAAACCATTTTTGAAAAAATACCCTCAGTAGGCCCAACCAGGATTAGAACCCCGATATCCACGTCATTGGCAAACCAAGCTAACACGAGGGTGACGCCTTAAACCATTTGGTCCCTGAAGTGGGCTGTCATCATTTGACTACTCTAATGGCGTAGGTATAAAGTAAAGTGTCGCCGCATTTGCGTGAGAAAGAGAAGCCATGATGAAAAAATAACCCTCAGTGCACCGGGACGGGGATTTTAAGCCTGACCTCCCAAATATCAGTGAGCATTATTGAACTTGACGTCTGCTTCATAGGTCCCAACACATTTAAACTGAACAAATTACCTTCTCTTTTTTTAATATGAACATTTCCTTTTTATAAACGACTGTAAAAAAACCCGAAATGTTTGTTCGTCGAGATTGTTGAGCAAGAAAAGAGGACAAGAGAAAATAATAAAGAAGAGTGAACTTTCCAACGATCTTCGTGGTCCATCAGACTTGTTTCAAGTTCAACTTTGCTCTTCCCAACTTGACCGCACACTCCATCCCTCCCCCCCCCCCCCTCTCTTTTCCAACCACCCATCCCTATTTCACTCAATCCTTCCCTTTCTCTTTTTTTGTTTCACTTCTATTCTCTCTTAGACTTGAATTCTCCTCATTTCACCATAGTATCACTTCCTCATCCCCGTTCACCTATTTCACTCTTCTTCTCTTTCTTGTGTCAATTTCCCTTCCCTTTCTCTTCTTTGTAAGTCTTCTATTCCACATTTTGTCTGTATACTCTACGTAACCTCGAGAGTGTACACACCGTTTCAATCAAAGAGGAACCTCATCATACTTTACAGAGATAACTTAAATATTTATTGACATATCCACACCCGTAGCGGTGGGCGAGTGGTCTAAGTCGTGACAATCGCATTGTAGGGCCAACTTTGTCACTGTTGGCAGTAGGAGGTGGTTTAGAAGTTTGAATTATAGCCAGGATGCACTTTACCAAGTTCTTGGTCTTGTTGGCTCTTTAAAGGTGAATGTCATTGTATTTTTCTTATCCTCTCTACAAGCTAATGCAAATGTATTTACACCTAAAATAGCTCGTGTGGGAAATCACGCTAAGAATTTAAACATAATTGATTCGTTGATCGTATTTGAGAAGCATATTTCTGACAAAACGTGTTATTTCTGCACAATACTTACAAAGTAACTTAAATACACACACACTCTAGTCCTCCAGACTTTTAATTATCGCTGAGAATATGAAAACAAACATTTCACCGAAGACAGGTTCTTTTTTGACAATGTTGGGAATTAAACTCTATTATATAAATATTTTATAAAATTACGGATCTAAGTCGTGACAATCGCATTGTAGGGCCAACTTTGTCACTGTTGGCAGTAGGAGGTGGTTTAGAAGTTTGAATTATAGCCCGATACACTTTACCAAGTTCTTGGTCTTGTTGGCTCTTAAAAGGTGAAAGTCATTGTATTTTTCTTATCCTCTCTATAAGCTAATGCAAATGTATTTACACCTAAAATAGCTCTTGTGAGAACTCACGTTAAGACTTTAAATATAATTGATTAATTGATCGTATTTGAGAAGCATATTTCTAACACAACTTGTTATTTCTGCACAGTACTTACAAAGTAACTTAAATCTAGTACCCTCACACAATCTAGTCCTCCAGACTTTTAATTATCGCTGAGAATATGAAAACACACATTTCACCGAAGACAGTTTTTTTTGACAATGTTGGGAATTAAACTCTATTATATAAATATTTTATAAAATTACGGTTCAATTCTGGACACGCTTTTCTTATATTTAGAAATAGGGTAATCTCAATTCCAATTATGGAACCTTTGATAAATATGATTAATGTTTTACGTAACTATAAGATTGTAAACAAATATTATAAATGCTATTATTAGATTCGGTATATAACGTCCAATTGCTTAACTGACTTATTATTTCAGCACATAACTTATAAAATAACTTAAATTTATAGCAGACAGAACATTCAGACCTAAACCGTTCATTCATAACTGTGAAATGAGAAACCCCCATTTCACCAATGATACATTTTTGGCCATGCTGGGAATCGAGCCTGGGATTCTAAACTTAGTGAGAATACTTGATAATGGCTGAGCTAAGGCGCAATATTGCAACAAAAAATATTTAAGATTGTTAACATTTAGATATAGATAGGACATAGTTAGCTATGAAGCTAAAATATATTATATACAAAACCAAAAGTTCCCTGTTAAATCTGTTCAAAATTCGTGAGCTATTATTGAAATATACAAAATAATTTTGACGTTTTGTCATCATGGTAATACATTTCCCAACCCGCTTCAGTTGGTGAACAATCTAATGCGTCGCTCTTGCGTTAGATTGGCCTGCTGATGACTGGAAGATCGGGGCTCAATCGAGTCCCAGTTAGGTCAACTAAAGGTGGATTTTACTAAATGGTTTCCCACTCTTCTTTCACGTAAATGCGATTAGATTACCTCTAAAATGCTTCCTTCCAAACCCATGACCCAGTAAAGTAATTATTAAGACACGATGAAAATAATAATGGTAATTAATTAATTTAAGTGGCAGTATCTTACTACTCATTGGTACTGTCAGCAGTTAAGGTGGGATAAAAAGGAACATGAGTTAAGGTTAAGAAAAATTCAAATGTTGTACAAAAATAATTTAAATAAAAATAAATAAAAATACTGCTCTTGTAGATAGTCAGTTTATTTTTCTACATGATATAGTAAAAAAAATATTGCAAACAACTATTATTCACGTGGGTAATTTAACAAGGAAATATTTTATGTCTTCGTTTAAAAGATTTCTAGTCAGATTCGTTGATAAACCACAAATATTCATGAACTGTTGCTATTTATATGTGTATAAAATTACGACTAAACGTATATACTGAAGCAATGTTTTATTTTGTCCAGCCAGGCCAGGTCATAGAATTCCGTAAATTGTGTAATTTAACACATTTTCCCGTACAACAACACTTTACACAGATAAGATAAGGATAACAAAATTAATAATTTAAAGGAAATACACCCACATTTAGGAGAAAAACATCTATAGCTTACTCATCTGAGATTCAAACCCTGAACTCATATTATACGTAAAATCTCTCCGATACGAGACTGAAACCTATGAAAACTTGCCCATCGATGTGGGAATAAAAGCTAACCCCTGATTTTTATAGGAAGCCCACTTTTGTCCTTCAACACTGATTGAAACTCACCAAAAATTTACCTTTTAAAAATATATTTCTTTTTTGATTTATTAATGATATAGTTTAACTAAAGTGTTGTGCGTATATCCCAAATGGTTAGTAATACGCAGTGCTGATGATGATAGTAAAATAACAATAATAATAACAATAATAATAATAACTAAGATGTTATTAAAAGTTTTCAATAATTCCCGATGGATTAAATATAAATTATATTTACATTATTAAATTTTTTAGCACCACGTCTTCCTCTTTGTACTTACCATATGTTTTATTGTTTATTTTTTATTTAACTAAAAACTACAATAACAACCAAAATTTAAGTAATAATATTTTTTATGATGGTTTCATTTGACAAACTTTCTTTTTACATTAATGTTCAACCCTTACGGTAAGATTGTTGGTTCTTTTCAAGACCATAATAAGAGTCCTTTTACTTGTGAGTATCACTTAGCTCACTGGCGTCCATTCTTTTTATTACACTTGTATTTGCGAAGTAGGAACTAAGCTTCACCCGCTTCAGTGGATGAAAAGGTCTAAGGTGTCACTATCATATTATACTGGCTTTTAGAGGATGGGAAGATAGGGGCTCGAATCTCGGTCGGGTCTATTGAAGGTGGTTTTCCCTAAATGGTTTTCCACTCTACCTCCATGAAAATGTGGGTATATTACCTCTGAAATGCTGTCTTACTCATCCCTACCCTATTAGAGTAATTATCTTCTATGAGTACAGCCTTAACAGGTGCAGTGATAAAATAATAATTATAAAAAAGCTGGGTTTTGAGGAGTCTGTTTTATTAAAACAGAGAGTACGACCGACCACCGGACCAACCGAGCCGCCGTATCGATCTTCTACCCTAGAGTGACCCCTATGGAGGACCAATTTAGAAGCATTAGTTGCCTTGAGGCAACCGGGATTATCAAAAGAGCTCGGGCGGAAAATGTCACGAGTTTGGAGTTGTTGAAGACGACAACTGAAACCGAAGGGTGCATTAATCCTTGTACGAGCTGCATGAGAGATGAGAGAGAGAGAGATGAAGAGAGGTGGGAGAGAATTGGAGAAGAAGGGGGCTTAGGAAGGTCGACCAAATCAACTGAGCAAATAGCGATGCAGCAGAAGGATGACCTCAAAATGGATAAGGCATGATTTCATTAAATTTTTCCAAATAGTGATATTAAGATCGTATTACGATTGATAAAGGTTCCCATTTGAAAGCTAGAAAAAATTCACCTTTTCCTTTCAAAATTTCTTTTGAATTAGTTTTTTAAACACTATAAGCATAAAACAAAAATTGTCGAATGTTTGAACAACCTCGCTGCATGTTATTATTGTTACTACAGTCTTACTATTATTTCTGTGAACAGTAGACCTCGCTCCCTCCATGTTAATATCATTATCACAGCCATACGTGGATTGAATTTTTAATAACGGGGATACGGTTAAAATCTTGCGTTTTTCTAATGGGAGTAATTTATTCTATAAGATGTATATCTGTTTTTTATCTTAAATCCACTCTATACGCTCATGGGAATGCGTTTCCTTAAATAAAACACCGATTCAAAAAAAAAAAAAACTAATAATTCTTGTGCTTGACTCATAGTCTGGTATGACGGAGACCGGGGAGTTTGAATCCGGTCAGGGTGTATTGAGAGTAGCTTTTCCCTAAATAGTTTCTCCTCCTCTACGCAAATTTGGGAAAATTTCCTTTAAATGTTGCTCTAATAATTATTCCATCTTTAGCGTATTTAAAATGCGTTCAAACCTACTTAGCTGGTCGAATGGTCTAAACCAAGGCGTCGCCTTAGCAATAAACAGGACTGCCGATGATGGTGATATCGGGTTAAGAATCCCGGTCGAGTGTACTGAGGGTGGCTTAGCCTTAAAGGTTTTACACTCTCCTTCCATGCAGATATGTGTACATTTGATTAAAATTCAACCATCCTCATCTTGACACATTAGCGTAATTAATACATAATGCGTATAAAATCCTCTAAAGGCAGTAATACACCATAAACTTTTGTTTGTTAACATTTGTGAATTTAAATAAATAAATATGTAAATACTGATATCATTTTATATACTACTATCAAGTATTTTACCTGCAACTTATTTATTAACTTAATTTACCACCTGTAATTAATCTTTTTTATCTCTCTATTTATTATTTAACATGGTGTAGATTATTTATGGCCAAGATGGTTGAAGTGCTATATTTAGTGTTGCAATATTGTTTTGATACTTGGTAGTCTACAGAACCCCATTCACGCCCACACGCATGTAAAAGCACACAATCACGCACGAGCGAAAGCACATACTCTCAAGGTGTTATCAAGTTTATGACCTTAAGCCTCACAACATTTGCACTTTGAAACTAATCTTGGGAATACATTTGCGAGTTCATCTTCTGAGTATTACGTTTTAAAGTTTAAAGTAGCTTGTGTCTAGGTAATCACATTTCTACCCCCGTTCCCCAAATTACCTCCCACCCACACATCCCAGACCTTTCCCCCGAAATCTCTTCTCTTTTCGAAACATGTGTAAGCGCTTTTGCATTTTGTTTTAAAGTCAAAATTAGAGGACGTTGTTCTCAATTTGAGTTAAAAAATTATAGTAAGATCGACATAAAAATAACCTTTTAAACTCGTACCGGTGGACACACGGAACAAATGTCTAGCTCGTATTACCTGATTTGTTGGTGAAGGGGAGGTAAGGCTTCGAATGCCGATATTGTGTACATTGATTGATTTTATCATAAATGGATTCCCATTCTCTTTCCACGAGAGGGTTGGTACATTTACTTTAAATTATATTTTCCTCAATAACCACGCCAGCGATGTAACATTTTAAATCACATTTCAACACCCGTTCAGACTATATGCATATATCTTAAGGGTACTGCATGGGAAGGCACCGAGCACCATTGCAGACGTTTATAAATCATGACCCGCCTCGGTGGCGTAGTTGGCTAACGCGCGAGTCGTGTTGAGCTCGACTTCCGAGGACGGGGAGATCGAGGTTCGAATCTTGGTCGGGTGAATTGGGGCGGGTTTTTCCTAAATTGTTTTCCACCCTCCCTCCACGCAAATGCGGGTTCACTTCCTCTAATTCAACCTTCCCAATTCCCAATTCATTAGCGTAATTAGTACTTAAAGCGTATAACCCGAACGGGTAGTAAGACGTGGTGCTAAATATTATTATTATTATTATGAATCATGGACTATTTATTAATTGGTTTGATATGTTTTAATTTCATTTTCACTAAATGTAGGTGAAAGTTCTGACCAGTTAAATAATTTTAATTTTAAGATTTTAAAAGTTTGATAACTTATAAAAAACGATATAAAGAATCCCCCATTATCTTAAAATGTTTTGCTGTAAATCTATCAAAACATGATTTTATTTTATAGAATATGGCTACATCTAAGTTTCTAACCCTTTGCTTTAATCTCCGAATGCAATTATTTTATCTTTTTTTTTTGCCTGAAGCGTTTATTCAATTTTTTTAAACTTTAAACTCAAAATTTAATCTTTTTAACTGGGCAGAAACGCGATGAGGATTTTCGCCAACATTTGGTTAAAAACGATATTTAAAAATATTAAACAATTTCTTAAATAATGTGGGACTTTTAAACGTCTGCACCATATCAAAGTGCTCTATATTGTACTACCCTTAGTAACACTATTGAATAGTGATGAGGAAAGTAGAATTTAGTGGAAATGTACCACCATTTGCGTGTATGGAGAATAGAATAACACTTAAATGAAAATCAACCTAAGTACTGTAGACAAGGAGATTTATTCCCCAGTGGGCTGTGTTGTGTAGCTGTTCTAAGTTGAAGCTAGTGCGCTGATAATTATTATAATTAGTCGGTTCAGAAAGTGCACGATAAATACATTAAGAAACATCAAAACTATCCTAGCATTGTTCCACTATAGTATAACTTATAAGCAGTGCCAGGACTTTTATGACCAAAAAACGATTTTTAAAAAGAATTTACAAATGACCGAAGCATTCTATAATGATGACTTAAATTTAAACACAAAAAATTATCTGAAAATATATACGAAAATTCATGATAAACGCATTGAACTAGACCAAACACGCGCTTTACAAAATAAAAAGATACATACAGTAAAAAAAACCTTTGGCAATTAAGCTCTTGCATTTTGTTATATAGATTATATAAATGATTTAAAAATATGTTTAAAAAGCAATAGCTATCCCCTCCCAATACAACCCACTTCAGCTTAGTTGCAGTGTCTCACCATTAATGTATGTGTATTTACCAACCATACAGTCAAAGAGAATACAAAGTTGACTTTCAAGATTATCTTCATATTCAGAAAACTGTTTGTCGAAAAATTTCAAGTTTGAGCATTTATTCATTTATACAATATCGATAGGTTTAAAAAATGTTGGGACAACTTATTCAACACAAATGCCTTACAATGACTTGAAAANGTCAGGGTAAGACTGCTACCTTTCAGTGTGAACAGAGTGTAAAGTGTCAGGGTAAGACTGCTACCTTTCAGTGTGAACAGAGCGTAAAGTGCCAGGGCAAGTCTGCTACATTTCAGTGTGAACAGAGTGTAAAGTACCAGGGCAAGACTGCTACCTCTCAGTGTGAACAGAGTGTAAAGTGCCAGGGAAAGACTGCTACTTCTCAGTGTGAACAGAGTGTAAAGTGCCAGGGCAAGACTGCTACCTCGCAGTGTGAACAGAGTGTAAAGTGTCAGGGCAAGACTGCTACCTCTCAGTGTGAACATAGCGTAAAGTGTCAGGGTAAGACTGCTACCTCTCAGTGTGAACAGACTGTAAAGTGTCAGGGTAAGACTGCTACCTCTCAGTGTGAACAGACTGTAAAGTGTCAGGGCAGGACTGCTACCTCTCAGTGTGAACAGATTGTAAAGTGTCAGGGCAAGACTGCTACCTCTCACTGTGAACAGAGTGTAAAGTGTCAGGGCAAGACTGCTACCTCTCAGTGTGAACAGAGTGTAAAGTTCCAGGGCCAGACTGCTACCTCGCAGTGTTAACAGAGTGTACCTTTTGGCTTGACATGAAGTAACCGACAAGTATTAGATCGAACCGGAAGACAGGTTTATTGATCCCTGGCATCGAAAGGTGACGTTTTAACAATTTATTTACCACTCCGAAAGGATTCCGCAGTGCTACGAAAGAAGGGAAATTGAGCGTGGAAGGAGGGAGGTAGGGTCTATCATGGGTTTTTTTTCACTCACCATTAGGGTAAAGCCCATCTTTTCTAGTCTGCGTAAAACCAGGTGTATCTTTTAAAGGGATGGTTCTATCAATTCTTTGATACATCTGTAAACGAGAATATATACAAGTGGAGCTTAGATTTTTATAGCCTCGATAGTTTGAGCCTTCGTATAGTTTTAGGTAAGGATCAACCCCGGAACACATATTTTTTACAAAATATCGATATGAGTAATAATGATGATGATGATGATGATGATGATGACGTACACACACACACACGCACGATACCCTGAACGCCTCTCCGACCCGCTTCAACGTGAGGGTTCGGCCAGACTGTCGAGCGGCGGGCGAGCGCGTGATTATCAGATAGCTCTCGATAGTTGTTAACGAGGAGGCAAAGGTTCGAATCTTGGCTCGGTGAGTTGAGGGAGGTTTTTGACTAGTTATTTATTCTTGTGGTTTTCCCATCCTCTATCCACGCTAATGGTGATTCTTATTTGTAAAGGCCTACTTTGATTATAATATTGACGTATTTTAACATATCAGCTTTATATAAAAATATATACACACCAAATATATTCAAAAATGCTATGGAGCAAGATAGTTATACAATTAGGAGGATTGAAATAGTCCTAATATTTTAAAAGGTTAACAAATAGCATATGCAATAGTCAAGAATTCGTCATACATGATAGAGAATAAATAAACAAAATCACATGAATGACAATCACACTAAAATTTGATAAAAAGCTTTGACAAGGACTGATACAATTGCACTTAATTGAAGTAATAATTAAAGGTGATTGACAGTAGATAGATTTAGGCATTTAGATTGTAAAACACACCTTAGAGATAAACGATGAGAAAATCACATGCAAAACCTATTAAAATTAATTACATATGGACACATTAAAATTGAATTTAAAAAAGGATTTTTAAAATCGAACATAACATAGACCATAGGTCAATGATTATGATCATAGTTTAATGTCTGCGTTAAAGGTGGGTTTTAGCACCAGTGTAAACAGCTGTATAAATTCATGTAATCACATATATTGTCAAACAGATCTTGTTAGTCAAAATAAATTAGGTATCTAAGTTGTTTGTATATAGAGTCTATAATGTTACAAAAGAAGTGTAGAAAAAAAATAGTTGAAGGGAGATGTTAACTGCTAACGAAATATAAATTAAAGAACGTTCCTTATCTGAAGTTTGGTTCCTCTCTTTAAAACATTGCTAAGCCTCTAGGCGGTGATGTGACGACATGTTTCGGCTTAATCAGCCATCACATAACCCGCCTAGAGGCTTAGCAATGTTTTAAGGAGAGGAACCAAACTTCAGATAAGGAACTTTCTTTAATCTATATTTCGTTACCAGTTAACATCTCCCTTCAACTATTTTTTTTCTTGCACTTCTTTTGTAACATTATAGACTCTATATACAAACAACTTATATACCTAATTTATTTTGACTAACAAGTTCTGTTTGACAATATATGTGATTACATGAATTTATACAGCTGTTTACACTGGTGCTAAAACCCACCTTTAACGCAGACATTAAACTATGATCATAATCATTGACCTATGGTCTATGTTATGTTCGATTTTAAAAATCCTTTTTTAAATTCAATTTTAATGTGTCCATATGTAATTAATTTTAATAGGTTTTGCATGTGATTTTCTCATCGTTTATCTCTAAGGTGTGTTTTACAATCTAAATGCCTAAATCTATCTACTGTCAATCACCTTTAATTATTACTTCAATTAAGTGCAATTGTATCAGTCCTTGTCAAAGCTTTTTATCAAATTTTAGTGTGATTGTCATTCATGTGATTTGTTTATTTATTCTCTATCATGTATGACGAGTCCTTGACTATTGCATATGCTATGTGTTAACCTTTTAATATATTAGGACTATGTCAATCCTCCTAATTGTATAACTATTTTGATCCTTAACATTCTTGAGTATATGTTGAGGTATTCTTAGGGAAGTGGTTATATAAGTTAATAGATCTTTCCTGACTTAAGGTTTCTATCCTTAATAAATATTGTTTGTTATATTCTGCAATTCATATTTATTTATTTTATTCCAAAATAAAAATAAATTATATTTATTCTTATAATAAATTAACTCCTTTACTCACTTTTAATGTTTAATTGACTAGAGGTTTAACAGTCATTCAACTGTTTTTTTAAGTACGTTCCTTACAAATCTCGTACAATAATATTACCTAGTGCCTGTAAACTAGACTGTACCGGCTGGAGCTCGCGCGCTTGACAAATAGAACCAGTAGCTCGCACGCTCGCTCCAGTCTGGCTACCTCTCTTTACAACCAATATGTTATATTTTATTTTGCTCGCTCAGTCTGGCCTTTCCCGTGCACTTCCAATGATTGTGAGCGTGAAACCCTATACTCTTGATTCTGGTTGGAAGAACATTTTAGAAAATTCAAACATTTTTCTTTGAGGCCAATATTAATTTTATCTCACCATATATATTATTTGTTTTATTATAGGTGGTGATCATATACATCAAAAGTGACAGCTGCAGATCACATGACCTTGTGCATCATGAATGGGTGAATAAAAAATTATTGTTTGGTATAATTAGTAACTACCAGATACTTTATTTTTTAGAACAGCTTCTTACCACCCGTTCGGGTTATACGCCTATTAATTAATTACATTAATGTGTTAAGGATTAATAAGGTTTAATTAAGAGGAAGTACACACACATTTTCGTGGAGAGAGAAAGTGGAAACCATCCTCAGTAAACCTGGTCGTGATCGAACCCTATCTCCTTATATTAGGTCAACAAGATACTGTTATTCCTGACAAAATCAGGCCTAAGTAATCTTATTTAAGATTAGTTAATGCAATAATGTTAGATATTATTGTATATTTATAATATGAAGAAACGTAAAAAACAAGATAAATAGCTCCGAAAATGTCGGAAGTTTCTAAGCCTAAATATAAATCAGAGATTTAACCTTTTTGTTCATCACTACTCGTTTGGGCAGCGAGCACAGTTTCTCTTCATTGAACATACTAAATAGTTATTTATCACAACGATAGTCTAATTATCACTACTACTTTACTCAGCCAATGTGTTGAAATTAGTAATCCCTGAGTTGTAGGCTACAGCAGATGGACGAGAAAGTAAGTCCAGTTGTTTTCAAACGTGGAGGAAAAAATGAATTTCTTCCAGTTCAGTTTGTGAAGTGAGTTGAAATTGATCGTGGTTGGAAGATGCTTATTTGTATATGTTATTTTTAAGGAGAAAAACGGTGCAACAGGATAAAATGTGTACATTCGCTCTTGCAGAAAAGAGCAGAGCTTGCAGCATTTTAATAATTTATATACAGTGACGGTTCGTAGCTAAAATTAGTGAGGGTGCTGCTCCTGAAAATGTTTAGCCTTTGTTTTAAAATTGTGTAAAAGGAAAAAAAATATATAAAAAGAAAATTTATTCAGGAACCTGATAAAATCTTGATAAAAAACATTCTTTACTTACTTTAACTTAAATTCTTAAAGTTCAAGCTTGATCTATTCATTTAAAAATGAAATCTATTCTTCTTGTTTTAATTTGCGCAAAAAGTTCAATAATTTTCTCCTTGACCTCTGGATGACAATTGAGAACATTTTTCTCCCCTGGAAGTACCACAGGCACATTTAGTCTTTCTGTTAAATAAAGTAACAATAAAATCAAATAGAATAGCTGGAAGCAGAATAATAATCTAATTATATTCTTCTACACTTTATCACATTCATGAATATGGTACACGGTTTTTAAGCAAAAAAAAAATCCTTCCATCATCACGCTAGAGCCGGCACTGCGAGAGCAACAGTGCTCTCTCTACCTGGTAGTCCCGCCTTACTCCCCACCCCCTTCCTATGTGCGCATGTGCACAACAGTCAAACACCACGTCACTGGCACTGTGAAGTGCACAGTTCCATACAAAGATTTTTGTATATTTTTTCATAAACTAGGGGATGGCTACTGAAGTACTGACATTAATCTTAAGGAATATATTTTGTACTAAAAAAATAAAGAAAGAATTAAAGAAATAAGGACTCATTATATTACATGTTATCGATAATATCAAGTGGAAATAGGGGGTGCTGCAGTTCCGCAGTATCTATACACTAGCCACCACTGATTATATTGTGGTTTGAGTAGGGACAATGCTAAGTTAAAAAGAAGTTTCGCTTGTCTGAATCATCTTTATGAACTGTTAGGAAAGCTGCATGACCCCCTTCTCTGAAAAGTGATGAGAAAATTGAAACCGTCCGGTGGGTGACCTTTGGGCCTGTGCAAACAAGACGTGCCCGCGTCCGTCCTGTGTGAAAGGAAACTATATTCCGTCCACGATAGGTTTTTACCTGGATGACAGTTCGAAAATCATATATTTAGGTTTTGGGTTGCCAACACTTGTAAAAGATCACAGTTTTGTTATAAATGTAAAGATATTTAATACTTTTATATATTACATTTAAAATAACGTAAACTTAAGTTTTCTCATAATATTTAATTTTTTTTAATAATTTATTTTTATCCAACTCGAAACAATATTCTAAACATAATTAAAAGTACTTATTTTTCATGTTGGAACGTTACTGTTTGTGTGTATTATAGTGCACACATCAATATTTTTTAATACAGGCATCGTATTTACTTGCAAAAGAGAAAATTCTTGTCTTTTTTTACACACAATAAATGCTTTTTTGATTATTTTATCGTATTTTGAAATATTTAACTGAATAAAATATTTTAATCAACTGCGTCTCTGCATCATTGTAAAAAACTTGTTTACCGTTATGTTCAATCATATGGTTTAGATTCGTCAGTCGCCATTTTGAAGCTATGTTCGTTATAAGTTTTTGTGAAAGTGGTGTGAATATTTTTTTAAATGGAATAAAACTATAAATAAATTTTGTGTCCGACCTCAAATAAATATATAAATAATATTGGCCTAAATTACTGTGGTTAACTATCACATTAATATATTACCATCTGTTTTCATGACAGTCATCCAAAGTGATAGATGTCAGCTGTTGGCGTAGTGATATATTAGGGTTTACTTCTAGTAACATTTCGAGCTGTCATCCAGGAATAATTTAACTCGTGAATGACTTATACCTGCCTCTACTTTGAGCAGGCCCCGCTTATAGCGACGGAGGTGGGAGAGACCCACTGCATGTGAAAAAGGCCTTAATACAAGCAAGTGCTGCAGTTGGAGTACACCTTTATGAGGAAATGATGCAGAAAGCTTGACTCCCTTTGAGAGACAACTCTGGTTGAAACGGAGATTCATGAAACAAATACTTATAAAGATGTAATTTCTTTGGTCTATCCGGGTATTCCCCGTAATTCGAGTTGGGCCTGGCCAAGTTGAACTCTAAACCATAGAGAGTACACTGCATTAGTTTTGAGACCAACAACAGTGGTCATGCATTTAAAGGTGACAATATCTCAAAATACTGAATTTTCTGGTGATGAGGATGTTCATATTAAAATCTACCAAGAACAGTGGTTTTCTCCGAATAATATATTTCATACATACACACTTCAAGAAAATTCGAGTATAGTTCTTACCATCATCCCTCCTTATCGCTACTACTTGGATTAAACCTGTAATAAACAAATATGATAGACGTTATTATTAGAAATATATTGTTCATGAAGATTAATATAATACATCTTATGAAGACATACCAACTAGCTAGATCAGTGGTATTCAAGCTATTTAGTTCGCATACTCCCAAAAATAATTTCCCTACCCCTTTGTTCCCCCAAAGTCGTTGGCTTCCTATCCTTATCATCTACACCTAAACATAAATAAATGGCGCACCCAGATTGTATGTTATTAATTACATGCTGATCCCTTTTGGTTTTCTCTTGATATGGCCCTATCTATTCAGTGTTTATCAGTAAATTATACATAGGCCCTTTATTAATTTTAAATATCCCTTGAAATGTTTTCACGTACCCTCATGGCAACGCATACCCCTGGTTGAATACCACATATCTAGATAACGGGAATTTTAATACACCATCTGATATGATCTAATGCAATATATCTTTCAATAACACTCCCTAACAGGGATAAGAAACATGGACTTTTGGATTCAAAACTATAAAATTATTCTCTATAAAAAAAAACCGACCTTCATCTAGTGTACATTTCAAACGATCTACTGTGAGATAGTCGGTTTTACCGCGTCCCCACTACTAGGGCATGGTACCAATGAGTAGGCTAAGATGATCTAATCCGGAGGGAATTCGCACGTCTGTGTGGAGGGTGGTGAAAGGAGGGGGTCAAATGGAGGATGGAGGAAAGGGGATTAGGATTATTTCAAGCATTCCTCTGGGAAGAGGAAGAACCACGTTAATTGAATTTCATTTTTTTTTCAACCACTCGGACTCCACACTATAAAAACCTTAATCTAAATGTTATTTTTTTAAATATGTGAATGTGATTAAAAGAGTTTTACATTTCAGTCATATTTTGGAAACACTTGGGAGCTGTTATTATAGGTTCAGAGGCTTAACACAAACAAATAAATATGTATTTTTTAGTAAATCATAATATTTTTTCAAAATGAACTTGTTTTTAATTACACTTTTTTTTAACCTAAGCCAACTTAATTTTACCTGTATTGATGTAACATGATCTAACGTGTTATTCTCTTTTCAGAATTGTTTGCAGGTAATGGGGAGAGGGGTTTGAATCATGGTCAGCTGTACCGAGCTTTATTTCCTAAATTATTCCCCACTCTTTCTCTCTACACAAATGCTGTTACATCTACTCTAAATTCAATAACCTCACCTATAACCCATTTGTATTATATATATATATATATAACCCATTTGTATTATATATATATATATAACCCATTTGTATTANGGGGGAGAGGGGGAAACAAAAAAAAAACATATTTTTACTTTTCAAGATCATTTTATCTGCTAGAAAACCAGGGATTTTATAAAAAAATATTATTTAAAGTTACATTTCCGAATGTATGTTTCCGTATAAAATAAATGTAACTTTTCTTAACTTAGCGTTAGGAAATTTACAAATATATTATTACCGTGGTCAGAGGATAAAGTACAGATGATTTCCAAGAATTTGGGCGAAATTTAACAAATTATATAAAATTATTCTTATTTCTGTCATTTTTTCATCTGTCTCTTTAAATTAATGAAAATTGTTATCAGCATAGGTGCTCATTAAATAAGTGTAGCGCTAAACATAATATATGTTAACATGTTAGATTCGTGTTAAAACAATGTTAACTATAAATTATTTATAAAAACCTATGATTACACTTGCTTCCTCGTTAATTTTACTAATGTTTGCTTACTAAAGACATGAAAGCATTTAGTTCGTGGCAGTTTGCTGTGATTATTTATTGAAGTGATGTGCACATGGTAATCACGAAGCATGTTGCGTTAATCGACTTTGCTTTTTAACCTGTTTAGTACCTAATTAACTTCGTTGTTAGCGTTGTCGGGGCTTTCGTTTGGTAAACACGAAAGATTGAAACTTGATACCCCAAGTACTATATATATTTTTTATAGCTGCCATGATTTTAGTGAAGGTTGCTTTTACGTTTCACTATCAACAGAACGTTAGAGAATCTAAAAAGTTTCAATTGAATTTTGAGATAAATTTTCATCTGTGTTAATTTATATTTTATTTTCGCTATAATTTCATCGTAAATGAAAACCAAAACAATGTTACCCCTGCCAATCGTTATTTATATGAATTGTCAATAAAAAAAATTCTGTGTTTATATTTTACTAATTTATATAATAAACGTTATGTGGTGTTTGTCCAAAGTTTTTCCCATATTTACCAATAAGGGACAAAATTTAAACTTCACACACTGCTGAAATGTTTTACAAGTGTGTGGCTCTAAGAAAGATAAACAACGCCACAATAATGTGTCTAAGAGCTATATTTTTAGGGTGACCTGGCGGTCTAGGGGTAAGGTGTCGGACTTCTGTGCTGGCGGCCGGGGTTCAATCCTCGGTCCCGGCACAGAATTTTCTGATTTCCAAACCCTTCCTTCACCTCTGACAAGACATCTTGTGAATGTGAGGAATGCCATGCCTCCACCATTGTTCGGATTACACGTTAAACTGTAGGTCCTCCATTTCATCTCACAATCACCATACCATTACACATTAGCGTAAGTGCGTACAACCCGAATGGGTAGTAAGACGCGGGGATAATAATAATAATAATAATATATTTTTAGTTTTGGTCTATGGAGCATGTCATATTTATGAGGAAAATCTGAAGCTAAAAAATATATATAGCTTATATCCCGATAACGTGGCAGATCTATGGAAACAAATAACGGTACTTACTATTTTGAAAAAAATTAAGAATATATAAAAACCACAGCGCACAAACTTAAGCGTGAAATCAGCACTTTCTTTCTGCCTTATACAGGCCTAACCACTGGTATATTATAATATATTATTTACAATTTACATGCATTGCCACATGTGTTTTTATAGCTTCTACAGTGTAATAATACCCTTCAGGTCTTTTAACATACACTAGTACTATAGGGATAAGGATGATATAGTCCATTCGCGTTAAGAGTTATTGTAACAGACAGATAGCTGAAGATATTTAAACAAAATCACAACTAGAAATAAATTTGTTCGATGTGAAAGATCTGTCAAAAGTGAAAAAAAAAATTATAAACTATTTGTATGACGTCATAAACTATCTTTATTTCATCTAGTTAGACACATTAATTTTTGTGGAGAACACATCATTTTAGAAGCTCTCGTCTATAAAACATTTCCAAGTGAGCCACAGGTACCTCTTCCACAAAAAAAATATATATATATATATATATATATATTTAAACGGTTATTACAAATAAGTTCGTGTTTCAATAATATATAAACACTTAAAACAAATAAATAAATAAATAAAAACCAATTGTTTATTGTAAGAGTTTTGACTGTCAAATGGGACAGCAACTCAATAGTATTGCAAATCATAAGGTTTGACGAATGGATACATGAAAGTTGATCTAGTAACTTTTGCATAGCTGACGCATGCTCACCGATGTGTATCATATAATATAGCCAACATTACATAGTATAAAGTCTTATGTTTCCATTAAATTTACTTTATAACATTTGGTAATTATATTTCCAGTTTTACCTTCTCTCGACTCCTTGGAAAGAGAATTATTGTGATCGTCAAAAAAATCTTAGCTCGATATCCTGATAAATATCGACGTTTCATGGCCCTTTGAAACAGAAAAAATGCTTTTTGCGATGCCTCTTTCTGTATCTTGGACTAAAGCCGAGACCATTTTACCGATCGGAATAAAACTTGATTTCTAGGGTTTTTACATTTTTGGAATTAGGTATCAAAAACTAAAAATAAAAGTAGTTTACTGAAAGGCAAAATAGGAGAAAAATAATCAATTTTCTTGAAATCATTTTTAACGAGTTTATAGTACACTTAATGTCTCTATTTTAAGATAAAGTAGAAAAATTCTGTGAGGTAGAATTTAAAAAAAAAATCCTTTCTACCACTGCTATTAAAGTTAAACATGATGGTTGTAACGAAAGTGTATAAAACCAAATGCTAATTGAATGCAGTATTTCTATTCATCATTTAATCGTTCAATTGTTATTCACAATCATATCAGGTTTCCTTGTGTCCTTTGATATTTAACCAAAATGTGGGTTTCACAGTGTTCTGATTCACAACTTTTTATCTTTTCTATACGCCCTTACATCCACCATTAAGCTAGATTCACACAAGATAGCATTTATTGAACAACAATGTCGGCCATCAGTTCTGGCCAAAAAATAGCAGAAGTGTAAACGGATTCCCAACTAAAAGAAAATTTGGTTGAAAATATGGCCAATTGAATTCGCACCGGAGAGAAAATTATGGTCGTCCAAAATGTGTTGAAATGCAATGCAAACGGATTCACGGCAACGGCCGATATACCACGCGCATGCGTGTTGAGTGTTGTAGAATTGGAGGAGCTAAGATCTTGGTACAGTCCAATTTTAATTGAAATAAACTTTTAGATATTACTTATTTAATTATTTTTTAGGGGAGGGGGAGGGAGGCAAACATTGAGAACATTTTACTTACTTCTTTGAGTTTAGGGACGTAAAAAACTTTGAATCACTGTAGGCTGGTAAAAAGAGTTGGTTATTTGAAAACAATTATATTTAACAAAGAGATAGATAACCTGTGGGTACAATGCTAAGATTTATTTATATATCCTTAAATATAAATATATTCGGATATTATGTCAGCATAATGAATATATTCAGATATGTACAGTACAATAACTAAATAATTTAATGTGATTTTTCTCTCCATAAATTTATATTCACCTAGATGCACATAATTAATAGTTTAAAAATTAAAGGTGGCAAAAATCTTCTACTTCAGTTTCGACTTTGATTCACATTTAAAACGTAGCCTTTTTTTTCCACACTCGTATAGGTGATATTTTATAAAAACTCCATGGCGTCAGCTTGGAATTGAACTACACCACCCGAGCGGTAGCTGTCTATTAGTAAAGATAGTGCCAACTTCTGAGGATAGAAGGTGTCATGTGGTCAGCAAAATAAACCCACCAGCCGTATAGACCAGAGCCACTACTTTTCCGTTCAAGTAGTTTCTCATTTGCCCTCACGAGACCTAGTCGACCCCGTTACAGACCTACTGTTTACAAAAAAAAAAAAAAACTGAAAAAAACGTGGATAGAAACCGAGATCTGTAGCCAATAACTCTGATCCCTAGACCACAGTATGGGTCAGTGATATACGAAAGGTATTGATAATATCTATCAAAGGTAACACTTACACATCATATGACTTGACATAGTGGAGATGGTAAATTTTCTAACTAGCAAATAAGGCACTTTCTATTAGAATTGAATCGTACAAAAGGTGCAGTTGTCGATTATCTAAATTAAGTCGTATTTTTTCGACACCTTACCTAAATAAAGTAGCGTGTCTGTCTACTAAGATAAGGATCTAGGGATATAATCTTGGCATGGTCGAGAATTTTATCAGTGGTGAAATGTGAGTTTCCCTTTCACAATGGTGAGCTATGACTGGGGGCTGGATGTTGTGTCTCTTATACCATTAAGTTCGTTGAGAAGTCGTATGCTTATATAATCAGTAGGCTCAAAAAATGCACGTTAAATACCTTAAATAAATGAAATTATTCTTTCCAACGATACTTTTAAGCCGAATGAAACACGTAAAATGAAAAAATATAGCTATAAATTGTAAGGGAAAGGACCGGAAATTTAACACGTGGTCCGTTTTAGCGAGCAAAATATATAAGGTATAAGGGAAGATTACGCCTGGGTTGCGGTGATTTTGTTAATGGTCAATTCAGCTATCGGAATTCGGCTAGTGGGCATGATACCGTATTTATAAGTAGTTAAAACTCATTCACAAAGCTTTGGTACACTTTACTATAATATGATTTTGTTAGGAAGAACAATCTCTGTTAGTTACTAAAGTTGCTAAAACCATTTCAATATATGATTGCATC
Organism: Timema californicum; assembly: GCA_902141385.1. Lineage (NCBI taxonomy): Eukaryota > Metazoa > Arthropoda > Insecta > Phasmatodea > Timematidae > Timema > Timema californicum. The sequence continues at coordinate 222,983 of CABFOW010000152.1, forward strand.
AAATCCCGTTATCTTCAGCTATCTAATTTGATAGATATTATAAATACCTATAAAATAGCACACATAATATGGTTTAATGTTATCACTGCTGTCCACAAATAAATGTGTTCAAATTTTTTAAACTGTTCAATTATCAACTCATTCATAGTGACTATCATATCCAAAAAATGCCTTTTCCCCGAACCCTTAAATCTTATTCGTTGGAGTCAAGGAGTACATAATATAAGCAAAATGAAAGAGGCAATTAAAAAAAAGAGTAGCCATTGCAATATAAGCGTTCATATTCTATACTGAATCTTTTTGATCCTTAAAACTTAGCCAGAAACTTTTCATAATCTGCCTGCACTGTTGGTTAACAAATGTTTGTATTCTAAACCATGATTAAAAGATATGAAGAGTTTGAGAAGGTAAAGGGAAGCGTATCTTGTATATGGCTTCAAAAAGCTACCATTAGGATTGCTCAAATGGATATACTGAGCCTAAAATATGTGTTGAGAAGTTGTTTTTTTAGGTATTTAATAACTGTCTAAAAATAATTTAATAAGCAAACGTTCTTTATAAAAACTTTTTAAATAAAAAACGTATAAATAGACTTAAAATAAATGCTATTGGAAAGCAAGCAAAAGTGTCATTTTAATTATTATTATAGTTGACACAATTCAATTTATTTCTTTATAAATGCTGTACATAATCTTAAATGTGTTTATTAAGGGCGGTTTTCCCTAAATGGTTTCCCACGCTACTGTCAAATAAATGCTGTTACATTTCCTCTAAATTCCACCTTATTAATCCCTAACAAACTAGCTTAATTAGTACATAGCGTATAACCCGAACGGATAGTAAGACGATGTGTTAAAAAAATCCAATTCAACACTTCTTCTACTGTATCCAGGGTCTATATTTATGTTTTAAACAGAGTATACATCTTTTATCATCGTAAAACCCGCCAAATGGTAAAAAGCTATTGACGAGGGTGGGTGTTACAAATACACTTCTCACAACGAGCTGTCAACTGAAGTCTTTAGGGACGGGATAAAATCATCTTGACTATGATCACTAACAGGGGAGGGGGAGGAATTTCATTGTGACGGCGTGGTCACATTCCATCATCTGTGACATAGCCACATCGCGTATGACATGTGACGTTCCGATGACAAGTCTCATCTATAAAGTGATTACATCATATCGCAATAATAGTAACGTCAATCAACATTGTCGCTGGGTGAGTATAAATGACTAATAGAGGTAGGTGGACAATTATTTAAAAACATTATATATATGTTTTTTGACAAGTAATTAGCGATATGGAAATTTGTAACAGTTTTAGGGAGGCCGGAACCGCCATTATGATTGGTTTGTTTTTGTGGTTGTCAGCTCGATTTTTTGCTAATATTCTTTTTTAGTTTCGCGTGTTCGGCTAAAGCCCATTATGGTGTTAAGCTTATGTACCAATTATTATAATGTGCTAGGGATGAATACGTTTGAATTTAGAGGAAGTGTACCCGTATTGGGTGGAGGAAGAATGGGAAACTGTGTACGATAAACCACAATCAGAGTACAAGATCGGGATTCTATCTCCAGTCTTCCCGTCAGCGGCATCCCTGTTTATTGTGAGGATGAAGCCTTATACCAGGTAGCCACGAAAGTGGGTTACGTGAAAGGAAATATAGGTTTTTTTAGCCCCACTTTAGCAGCCCGTTTGGTTTATACGCTTAAGTACTAATTACGCTAATGGGTTAATAATCGGGAAGGTTGAATATAGAGGGAGTGAACCCACATTTGAGTGGAGGGAGAGTGGAAAAAAACATTTGGAAAAAAACCACCCTAATTCACCCAAGTGAGATTCGAACCTTGATATCCCCATATTCAATAGCCTAGCTCAACACGAAACTAGCGCGTTAGCGAGTTGAATCTAGCAATTTTCTACCTTTCATATGAGTTTATTCGTTTGAAAATTGAACTTTTCTAGTCTTGGTAGTTAGCCAATATCCAGCTGAACAAATGGTTCAGGTCAAATGGGGGATTTATTATCTGACCTCCTACTTTTGACTATCACACGGTCTAGTAAGTAATACCAATTATATTATTGCGCGTTCAAGCTACGCCAATCATATCCCAATTTGTGGAATAATAGAGAGTACTAATCTACTGTTGTCCAGGGGATGCCCGAATGTACTATCCATATAGAAAGCAATCCTGATATAGCGCTATCGACAGTGTCACCACGTTGAAGATTATATTGAATGACGTGATATTTGCCAATTTGCAAATAAATTGTGTCTATTTAGAAAAAAAATACTTAAATTGGTGTTATTCGTGTGAAAACAGTAAAATTTGCGTTATCGAAAACGCAAGCTTTGCAATCGCGTTTATCAAAAGTGACGGCGAAAGAGCAGATGACTTGACTTATGAGTAACTGTGTGAAAGTAGATATAGTGTTTTGAAAATGGTACTGTAAATAATACATGTTTTTTTAAATAATAAGTCATTTTTATTGAATATTATAGCTAAGAAACTTTATTGATTTCAGCCATTATTAAACTCGATCCTTACGGTGGTTTTTATTGCTGATACTATGAAAATAATTCCAATGACTAAAGCTAACCCCTGCATTATTATTCAAAGCAGAGATAGAATTGTTGTCACTCAAATAATCCCCATAGTCTTGGCTCTCTAATCAATTCAAGCTCGAATATACTCAAGGACGTTTTGGGTACCATTTTAGATTCACGGTGAAATTGGCCTTTTCAAGAGATGAAAAGTCGCTAGAAACTAGTTCCAGTTGCATCATTTATTACCATTTAAAAAAAAAGTTAATTGATCTGCACTTTATGAACCGACTGGTTATACCAGCACAGGAGAATTTCTATGAGCGAAAACGAGAGTGTCTACCAATTTTGCCGGGAAAGGTATTTTCACATTCCTTCCATTTTTATTTTTCATGCCACAATCAACATGGGACCAATGGCTTTACTTCCCATCCTCAGGAAGTTGTGCTACATATTCTTACTGCTCCATAAACATCGGTTTTAGAGGCGAGAGCTTTACCACAAGATCGACATTTGACATGTATTTCTTTAAGTTCCTATGGCAAGTGGCATAAATTGACATCCCTTGTCAAAGTGATGGAAAATAATTTGTGACATGGAATGATACGGAATCGATTTAGTAGCGTTTAAGACGCCAGTAAAAGTCAAGGTTAACATTGACCAGCTTATAGCCTCTGAATAGTAGACTCCGCAACAATTGTCATGTTCTTGTCAAGTCATTACTTGATGTCACTATCTTGTCATCAAATACATCCATATAAGACCCTTTAGAGCGTTAGCGCCAAAACAAGTGCCTTAGAGCCCTTTGGACAGAGAACTACCCCCACTGAGGCCATTGAAACGATATAGGTTGTAATCCACAACATCTCATGTATGGGACACTACATATATCATCAGAGCTCTCAACCTTCACTCCAGGATCTACCCGTCCGTCTGTTTGTCGTCTCTATGTTTGTCTCGCACCCCTTCCCCCTCCCACTCAAACCAGCTGAACAATGGAACAACAGTTATCCCGAGGGATAAACAGGAGAGGCCTCAGAGGTGCTGTTACTGAAGGGCCTTCAAGTGCTCCCTGGGGCCTCATCAGTATCAATTGTGCCCAGGAGATTGCCGTCAAGATAGAGCGATTAGTGCGCACATCCAACCCCTCCCGTCCCCTCCCCCCCACTTACCTTGTCTCCCTCATTGCATTATCCCTCCTCCCCCACCCGTTACCCTCAAGGCCACAATAGTCAAGCCTCTTACACCCCTTGTACGTGGACAGGCTGTAATAGGTAGCGTATAAACAAGCATAGCCTTAAGGGGAGTGGTGCTTGCCTAAAAATCGTGATTTATTAAAATAAAAGGAAACACTAAGCCCATCTACTGAACAAAATCCCTCAAGACAGGAGAAATTTGTTACTTTCTCAGGTTAGGCTGCTGCTAGTTCTAGCGGACTGAACACGGTTTGATATTCTATAGCGAGCTATAGCTAGGAACACGGTGGAGTGATGACAATGTGAAATAATAGAATATAAATTCTACTTATGCCAACATCCGTCCTATGTGACTCAAATAAATAATAATAATAATAATAATAATGTTGATGAGAAAATATGGGGTGACAATTCGATAAAGACAATTTGGTTTAAAAAAAAATCCATATAAATTATAATTTGGGTTATATTCATATGTACTAATTATGTGTGAGGGATGAGGAAGGCTAAACTTAGCTATATCAGCATTTGGGTGGAGAGAGTGGAACACCATTTTGGGATAAACCACCCAAGACTTGAACCCCGATCTTCCGTCATCAGTAGTCAAATCTGTTGTGAGAACTACCACCAAAGTGGGTGTTTTTGTATTAAATTGTTTTTAATTGTTTTTGACCTACCCTTGTCTATAAACCAGTTTAGTAATTATATAGGACCTACACTTCTCATGAACATCAGGAGTCTCAAAATATAGTTTATTTTCTTAAAAGATGAATCCAAACAATAAAATTAACTATCTATTAGGAGGCCAATATTAATATTATTTGGTAGAGATTCTCTTCTAATCATAACCACAGACAAAGCTAGTTATGTGCTTCGTTTGTTAGCGGCAAAGAATAAATAATACTTATTAAAAATCAAATTCGATTGAGCACATTCTTAGAAGGTACTGGCTTCAGTATGACGTCATCGAAGGCAAGGTTGAAGGAAGGAGGTGCTTAGAAAGAAGAAGGATTCAAATATTGGATGACTTGAAGGAAAGAATAAATCTCTGGAGCTGACGCAGGAGGCGCTGGCAGAGGACAGAGTGCATTGGGGGTCTAAGTCCACTGATAAAAGAAATGGTCCTGTCGTAAGACAAAATACTTAATAATATTAATATTAATAATAAACCATTCTTTTGTCTAGCAAAATGTCAAATATATTGGCTTAGTTTTTAAATGAAAATATGATCTACTTTTACTTAAAAGTGAACTCTACATTAGCCAGGGGTGAAAAAGAACAATGGTGTTTAATAAACTTATATTTTACCCACGTCAAAAAATTTAAATGTACTAATTATAAATCAAGAGTTTATCTAGAACATGCTGATAACCAAACTCTTACTTCCCCTCTGACAAGACGTGTATTAATCACAACTTGTGAATGTGTGGAATGCCAGGTCTCCACCGTGGTTCGGATCCCACGTTAGACTGTAGGCCCTCTATTTCATCTCACAATCACCCAACCATTTCACATTAGCATAAGTACGTATAACCTGATACGCGGTTCTAATAATAAAAATAATAATAATCTAGAAAATGTATAATTGCCTGAAGAATTCTATAAAAATGAGAATGATGTTATGATTATTAATAAATAACAACATATTATTAAGGAAAACGTAGATCAAAGAAGTGAAACAAACTTTTTTTTTGTTAAATAAATAAAACACGAACGCATGAAATATTATTTTTCAACTAAGATAATACATTTTAATTTCATTTAAAAAAAGCTAGTTTAATTAATTATTTCTAGTTATTACGCTTTTTAAAAGTGTTAATCTAATTAGATAACTTAAACAAATGTCTGAAATATTCCAGGTTTTAAGATCTGGAATTGGACGTGATGGAGTCGTTCAGTTGGAAATATTCCTCGAATAACGCATGGGAGATGGGGGTAGAAAATCTATTTATGAAAGTACTACCACATCAATACTCTTTCGAGATCCTCAAATCCAACACTCTAAATACATCTCACCCCCCTTTTAACCAACCTTACCCACTCCCACAACCCCTTTCCATCTCACTCGCCGACGACGAAAAGCAGTTACAAGCACAAGGAAAAGCCTGAAAAGTAAGTTACAAATTCCCCTCAACATATCGTTGCTTTGTAGCTTTAGAAAGGTTTCTTTATACTTGAGAAAGCAAGCAATATTATGAACGAAGGAAGCTAGCTATACAAGAGCATAATACACAATGTTTTCAATGAAACCTTATGTATCGACTTAAAAGCCTTATACCCTGACTCTTGACGCATTTAATTTTTAGTTAAATTGGAGTATGAGTTTAATGATTATGCCCATTTAATTTATATATATATATATTAGTTAAATTAGAGTATGAGTTTAATGATTATGCCCATTTAATGTATATATATATATAAATTAAATGGGCATAATCATTAAACTCATACTCCAATTTAACTAAAAATTAAATGCGTCAAGATTCAGGGTATAAGGCTTTTAAGTCGATACATAAGGTTTCATTGAAAACCTTGTGTATTATGCTCTTGTATTAGGTTTTAGTCTGCTTATTGCTTCTACAGCCCATATATATAAGAAATATTTGTTTGTTGCCAGTAAACTCAAAAAGTACTCTAACGGATCAAGACAGGACTTTTCCTGTTGCAATCCTTATTTTTTTCGGAAACCGGTTGAACTAAATACCATAGCAATATATCTCATGAGAGCGAGTCAGTAATGCGTGTTTGTGTTTCTTCGGAAATCTACATACACGCACAAAGCACTGTCTTAGAGTAGGTTTCATTCTTTTCTAGAATTTAAAGTTGAATGCTGTGAACAATATTATTTATTACTCTCAATGGCATAGTTTAGCTTGGTGTGATAGGGCACTCACTATGGAGGGCTTCTATCAATTTATTTTATTTTTTGTTTAGTAGATAGCAAATTTAAGATATTTATTTTGGTGTTTATTGCAACAAAGCCTCGACACGAGTTTTCATTTGCGTCTTAAATATGGCTACTTTTCAAGATTTTTTTAAATATGGTTTTGCGTGTAAATTAAGTATATTTACTTTTATATCTTATATCTAAAATATTTATTTTGGTGCTAGTTTCAGCAATGCCTTCACGTAAGAGAGCCAACAAGCTTGATACAAGGTCTGCAAATATTTAAACAATTTATTTGGTTTCCTACTACAGGGAGTCGTTAATGAGTGGCGTATTCAAAAAGTAACACAGCTTCCTCGCCTCATACGTGTATGTTGTTTTTAATAGTCAGATGATTCACACACACAATAAAAGTTTAATTTACCTGACTTCAAAGTGAGTGAAGCCAATGGGGCAAAATCTATTTTGTATAAAAGTAACAGTTTAATATATACATGATATTATCCTAAATAATTAAAAATGTCTATGTACGTTAATTCTATTCTGGTGGATCTGATATTAAGTCATATAATAATAAAAAAAACTTGTGGCACAAACGTATATACAACTTATAAAACAATTATTTAGAACAAATATATGGCGAAATTTAAAGGCAGCATCAATGAGACTTTGTAAAATAAACTCGCTTTGCTCGTTGGGGGCTAAGGCCCCAAACCCACAGTGCGTTATATTTGCAAATGGATGTAAACTAATGTAATTCCAGAGCCGTTTTTCAATAGGTCTTACCGTTTAACCACAAGAGAGCTCCAAAGAAAGGTCCGCACAGACTTTAAAGCTGCTTCGCCATTTTGAATTTTTTTGGAGGTTAAAAATTGAAATTTTTAACTTTTGGAATTTTCAGTTCGGTTACGGGCTAAAAGCTATAAGCTTGCCAGATTTCAAGCTTATAGCTCATCTGGAAGGGGGTAAACATTAATTCAGTGAGTGAGTCAGCCACGTGGATTTATAGTAGAATGATATGGTAAACATTTTTCTCATTAATAGCTGTCCGTCCAATGTATGACTTATTAAAGAAATATCTGCAAAAGTGGGCAAGCAGGCTTAAAGCTAATCTCATATAGTCTTGTTTTCTTGCGACAGATAGGTCGAGATTTTAATCCCACCTTGGGCTACTAAGAGTGGTATTTTCCTTGATCCCTTCCCACTGTGGCTGCAAACAAATTCGCGTATATTTCCTCTGAATTCTACTGTCCTTATCCCCATTAAATCAGTGTTTTTAAATGTTTTTATCACGCGATAGTTAGGTGACCTGGAGGTTTAGGGGTAAAGTGTCGGACTTTTGTGCTAGGGGTCTGGGGTTCAAACCCTGGTCCCAGCACAGATTTATCTGATTACCAAACCCTTCCTTCACCTCTGACAAGACGTGTATTAATCACAACTTGTGAATGTGTGGAATTCCAGGCCTCTACCATGGTTCGGATCCCACGTTAAACTGTAGGTCCTCCATTTCATCTCACAATCACCCTACCATTACACATTAGCGTAAGTGCGTATAACCCGAACGGGTAGTAAGACACGGTGCTAATAGTAATAATAATAATAAAAATAATAATAATACGAGCTAGTAGTAAGACGTGAGAAAAAATAAGTAGAAATCCTTAATAGGCCCGAATGTTTTTAATATGGATACAAATATAACTAATTTTGTTAATAACCTTCTTCAGTTATCGAATGGTCTAGGGTGTCACTCTCACAATAGAATGGACTGCCAATGAAGAGAAGATAGAGGTTCTAATCCTTGCCATGTACACTGGGAGTAGTTTTTCCTAAATGGTTTTACATTCTACTTCCACGCCAATTTGGATACATTTTCTCCATATTCAACCTTCCTAAGCCCTAACACATAATACTTTTTTATTATATAGGTATATAACCAGAACGGGTGGTAATACAAGTTGCAAAAATAAAGTTTATAGAGCACCCGATCCATAAAATTTTCTAGGCAAAGCTAAACCAAATGATAATATATCAGTTATTAAACTGACATAGTAATACTTGCTATTTGTGATGTTGATAATAAGTCAAGTTATTTTATTGGTCGTCCTGTGATTTTTAACCATAAAAGTTTTCGATTGAAACAAATAAAATACAAAGGGTAAGTAATGTGATTATATAAAGGGTGAATGATCAGTAAAACAGAAAGTTTCAATGGTCTTCCATAATATTACTCACTAGGTTTTTGGGAAAAAATGACCATATAAAAATAGAAATAAAAAAATACAAAGTTATCCTGTAAATATAAAAGAATGGCCATTAGAAAATGTGTTATTTATTATCTCACTGAAAATTTCAAGAAAAATGAAAATAGTATTTTACTTTTCTCTTGCCTAGAGATTTCCTAAAGTTATGTATGCGGCTTGTATCAGACTCGGTACCTACTAAAGTAAATGGCTGATCTAATTTGTAACAATTTTTTCCCTCTTATAAATATTAGTTAAGCATCAATTAGCTACAATTCAAAGTTTTTTTTGTGCTTATGTTTAGTAACGAGCTGAATCTTCTTACATTTAGGTTTTAATTCATTCGTTGAACCAAGAATACCCTTTTCATTTTTATAAAAAACCAAAGATTAAAACTAGCTTACCAAATGAATCATTAGGTACAATGACCTGATATAGCAAGACAAAAGTCGTTATTTTTTCTCTTAAGTTAAAATAAAAATAAATATTTCTATTCTATCGTTGGTGTTCCAATTTTGATGATCGATGAAAATTTAATTCAACTTTAAAATAATAAAAAATATCAATACAATAGATTTAATACAAATTAATTAGAGCAAAGTTCCGAATGGGTAATCTGAATATTGATAAAGTGTTATATTATATATTGGTTGAAAATAATTTCTAAGTAAATTAAATAACGTGCCACGTACCACGTGACATGCCAAGTGAATTATGTACACTATGTAGGCCCTACATTGAGGCAGCTTTAGTATAACTGCAACCAACATTATACAGAGGGGTCCAAAAAAATGCACTCATTGTTTGTAAATCAATAATTTCAAAACGAAATGACGTGCGGATGTGGGTCGCCCTCGCCAACCATGCGAGGGTGATGAATTTCCAGGGAAATTTGTATGGACTGACGAGACACAATTCAAACTTAACGGTACTGTGAACCGCCACAATTGTTTCTACTGGGTTTTTGAAAATCCTCACGTTTATGTGGACAAGGTAGTGAATCTACCGGGGTTTAATATGTGGTGTGGTCTGTCATCGCGTGGTTTGATTGGTCCCTTCTTCTTCGAGGGTATCATAACTGGTCAGGTGTATCGCGATATGCTTCAGACAAGGATTTTTCCTGCCATCCAAATCCTGTATGGCGATGAAATGTTTTACAGGCAGCAAGATGGAGCCCCACCTCACTACCATCGAGATGTCATGTCGTGCTTGGGTGGCACACTACCCGGATGGTAGGTAGGTCACAGAGGTGCTTTTGAGTACCCACTTCAGTCTCCTGATTTGACACCTCTGGACTTCTACCGGTGCTGGACCATCAAGGATGACGTGTATCGACAAAAACCAGCAACAATCAACGAGCTAAATGAAACAATTCTAGTTTCATGTGCTGCCATTACGCCAGATACATTGACACGCGTAGTTCGGCACCATCGACATTGTTTAGACGCTACTGGTGGTCATTTCAAACATATACCAAAACTCTCTCTCAGTGCCAAAAATCATACCTGCAAGTCAAATTTGTAGAGGAAAGATGAAACTTATAAGACTGATTTAATAATCCAGTGATAAGAACTCCTGCGTTTCCAGACTTTTTTGTGGGGCAGTGGGCCTGGAGCAGGTAAAATAAACATTGTGAAGATTAATTCGGAACCGCTTATGACTAGAAAACTGAGATTTATGGTCAGAGGGTTCGTTGTTCTTACATAGTCACAACCTCTATCAGCAAACATTAGCTCTATCATCGCAAAGAGATGGTCGCAGCTCGCTCGGAATAACTCGGATACGGGCTGACGTCATGGAGTTTTATAAATTAGGTATTAATATGTATATGGTTGAGTGTGAGTTTATATTTTATTTCTTCTCTATTTAGTATATTTCTTTAATAATTTATATGTATTCAAGTATGTCCATGCCATTTACCAACTTGTGTAAAGATCTGGTTGTCTAACATTTCAATAAATGATATATATCATAAATTAGCTTTTGACCATATTATTAATAATTCAAAAGTATAAGTATGTTTATAGACGATGTATGGAATTAAATGTAATAAAAGATACTGGCCTAGGTAAAAATTATTTATACGCTATTATTTAAAAACAAAATTGAAGTGATTCGTTTTATTAAGCTGAATGATCGAAAAGGTTTATGGTTGCTTTCTCAAAAATCCACATTTTTTATGCTTTATTAATCAAATGAAATCAACAATTATAATAATTTATATTACTCTCAGATTAAAACAATTCCATGATCGCTTGTAGTTGTTGAATATCGTGGTTTGACGATAGTATCGGCGCTATTTGCTTCAGCACTGTTCCGACATCTTGGGTCCATTCATACGACCACTCACTGTTGACAGAATTACAATTTTATAGAAAGCTATAGATATTAAAGGTTGTTTTTTTGCAATGTGTCTAACTACATGGTAGGGATATATGTACTAATTATAATAATAATTATTATTATTAACACCGCGTCTTACTACCCGTTCAGGCTATACGCACTTACGCAAATGTGTAATGGTAGGGTGATTGTGAGATGAAATGGAGGACCTACAGTTTAACGTGGGATCCGAACACACGGTGGAGGCCTGAAATTCCACACGTTCACAAGTTGTGATTAATACCCGTCTTGTCAGAGGTGAGGGAAGGGTTTGGTAATCAGATAAATCTGTGCCGGGACCAAGGATTGAGCCCCAGGCCATCAGCACAGAAGTCCAACACCTTACCACTAGACCACCAGGTCACCTATATATATATATATATACTAATGATTTGGGATAGGGAGTGAGATAGGTTTTAAAGGAAACTAAACCCTGCTTGACGTAAAGGAAAAGTGGGAAACAATTTGGGAGAAACCCGCACTACTTTCATAGTAGAATAGACTGTTGAAGACGAGGGGCTTGGGGTTTTAATTCTGGTCAGGTGTACTGAGGGGGGACTCTCCAAAATAGTTTTCCTTTCTCCCTCCACACAATCGTAGGTACACTGCCTCTAAATATAACCTTCCTAATCTCAAAAAACCATTAGCGTAATTAGTAAAAAGCTTATAACCTTAACGATCAGTAAGACGTGGTGCTAAACAACAACACCTCAGTACACCCAACAGATTTCATAGAACATCAACTTTCGCAATACCAGCTGTCAAGTCTATTACGAGAGTGATGGCTGACTGTTTATTCACAAATTCGCCGATATAATAAGATCAGGAATACATTTAATCACATGACAAGCTCTTAAGCAAATCCCAAAATTTCAGCCTCATCGGTGTTGTCTGCTGAATAACTTCAGCTTTACTTTTTTCTGAATGACAACCTCATCTTGGGTGACCCAATACTATTTTAAAACCAACCGACTCTATCGGTGCGTATGCGCCTATAAAGTCAGATACTATCAGACAGCCGCGTTTACTGTTGTGAGGATATTTGAAATATCGTGTTAAATTAAAAGCACGTGTGTCAGTATTTTGTTTCAATTTTTTTTACCACACAACACAATAGTTTGAAAACTTCCTTTGTGATATTAATCTTGGTCCTATTTATATATATATATAAAAAAAGTCTGAAATTATTTGTTTATAGTTGGTGTTGAAAAGCATAATGGATCAAAATTAATTTATGCTAGCATGTGGATTACTGCGGCACTAAAGCAGATTCGGTTCCACATTTTTCAGCCAACGATAAAATCGTTCTTTAGGGTATGCGAACAGTGATGCGAGATTTTGATATTTTTTTTATTGATGAACTTGTCTTTGCCAAAAGAAAAAAATTCCGATAAAGTTTGATTAAGTGTTTGGAAGGTATGAAAATTAGTAATGAGAACCGCAAGTTTCTTTAGACGAGACGCGATCAAGTAAAAATAAGTCTGTTGGAGAGGTGGAGAAAGGGGGTGCGGAGCAGCGAGAATCATAGAGGATGATGAAAACTGCTGAAAGTTTGATAGGGAGGAATCCAATTAGGAGATCGGATGAATATAGGCGCAAGGTAGAGCTTGTGAAGAATAGAGAGGTTAAGGGGTTGAGTGGGAAGTGCTTAAGGAGACGTTTTGTTATACCATGGCTAATAGTAAGATCCCGGTAGCAGCTTCCTTCGAGAACTAAATTTCATTGAGCATACGACAAAAGCCCCCAATCAGTCGGTACTTTTCACAAAAACACACACGCACAGATATACACACCAACTCATACACACATATACAAAAACACAAAACTACACATAAGCATAAACACTAACACCTATTCCGTTTCGGTGGCCACCTGGTCTAACGTGCCCATCTTGTGTTAGACTAGACTGTCTAAGACGGGGAGATCGGGGCTTAATACCGGTCAGGAGCACTGTGGGTGGTTTTTTCCCTAAATGATGTTCTCATATCCTTCCACGCAAATGCGGGTACACTTCTTTTCAATTAAACCTTTATAATCCTAAAATCATTAGTGTAATTAGTACATAGGCATATAACCTGAACGTGTAGTAAGACGCGGTGCTAGAAAACAAATTAACATCTTTATTCACACATACCCAAAACATAAACACCAATTTCGTTATGGTTGAATGGTTACTCTAGAGGCGTTGACGAGGATAACGTGGTTCAAATCTCAGTCGAGTTAACTGAGTGTTCTTTAATTGTTTTTCACTCTCCCTTACCGAAATGCGGGTACACTTCCTAAAAATTATTTAATCCCTAACCCATTGTTTTAATTAGTACGTAGGCGTATATTCCAAACTGGTAGTAAAATGCGTCCGTGGCATTAAAAAAATTTATACATATATAATAATAATTATATACTCTTTCTTTCATACGAAATAAATTAAAATTAATTAATTTCACAAACCTGGATTTCCACATACTATATTTCTCTCATAATTTCAGTTCTATGCAAAAAATAAAATAAACAAAATATAATTTATTTCAAAATCCCAATAAAAGTTTTAATTCATGTTTAGTTAGTATATTCACAATAATATTGTTGTGTATTGTAAATAAACATTTATCTTTATTTTGTTATCAAACACGTTATATTGCTCAGTGCTATCATAGCAACGCCATAATGTTTTATTATTTTGACGCAAGATAAAAAAGTGTTGTTTTTAATAAATGAGACCAATATGTTATGGGCCCAGGGTGTTGTAACAACATTTATGTTGCACGGTAAAATAAATTATCTGTGTGTTTAAAGTGATAGGATGATCAGAAGTGAGATAATATTAAACACGTTTTTGACGCCGGAAATAAGTAAGATTTCCAAGAAATGTTTAAGGCATCTGGATTCTCAATGCACATCGAAAAACAAGGAAAAGACAAATTCAACACATGGAGACAACGAATGGAAGTAATCCTTATAAGTCGATGAAAGTAAAACTTCTCCAAGAGTACAGTGCAAGAAAGGAAAAGAAAGCTGACTCAGAGGGCGCTGGCGCTTTGTATGTAAAATCTTACGGAGGACTAAATGTAGATAAAAACAAAAAATATATATGAACAATAAAAATCAGAATTCTACAAATGGTCAAAACCAAGGCCAGAGTTGTGCAAAACATCAACATTTCAATAAAACCAAAGAAATCATTTAAGTGCAACTAATGTAAAAAAAAAGGCACAAGGCAGCTGATCAAATGTAAGCTCAACATATATAACTAATATTAGTGCAACGAATATCCTTAGTGAACTTGAAAAGTGGCACAGGAGGTGTGGACATTTAAACGAACATGACCTGTGTAGACTTGTTCAGAAAGAGATGGTCAGTGGGATGGATTTTAAGAGCTCAGAACAATTTTCAATTTGTGAAACTTGCGTCTTAGGAAAGCAAGTTGCTACACCTTTTCCAAAAAGGTCCGAGTCAAATAGTGACAGATTTCTTTAATTAATGCACTCAGACGTTTGTGGCCCCATGAGAGTAAAGTCTCACGGGGAAGCTTCTTATTTCGCAACGATGATAAATCTAATTGCGTAAGAGTATATTTTCTTAAAAACAAAAGTGATGTGAAAAAGACTTTCGAAACCTTCAAAGCGTCAGCAGAAAATTGCCACGAAAGGAAAATTCAAACTTTGCAGACAGACAAAAGTCTGGAGTACTGCGGAATATATTTCACAGAAGAGATGTGTATCGCATGTTTAGGAAGAGAACATACGGTAGCAGAAACCCCAGAACAGAATGGCAAATACACGATCATGAATCTCACGCTGGGTGGGGATGGCACGATATATAGTGTTGGAGTCCGGCTTACCAAAAGGTTTTTGGGCGGAAACGATTTCCACAGCTGCTTATATCAGGAACAAATGTCCATCAAAACAACTGGATGATCAAACACCTTATGAAATTGTGTGTGGTTTGGAACAAAAAATAGGACTTTTTAGGACTTTTGGTTGCAAAGCTTATATGATAAATAAAGTTTCAAATAAAGAAAATTTTGATCCAAGATCCAAAGCAGGTGTTTTGTAGGATACCCTAGAGAATCAAAGAAATACCAAATTTGGGATCTATAGAAAAGGAAAATAGTGAGAAGTCGAGATTTTAAATTTTTAGAGAATTTTGAAACGGTTGAGGTTTTTAATGGACATTGGGAATCGGTTAACTTTGAACCTGCCTATTTCTATGTTGATAACAATGCGAAAGACACTGTATCTGAAGAAGTTAATGAACATTTAGATAAAGTAAAAGAAAGTGACCACCTAAGGTCAGTGAGAATAACCTCCATTCAAATAATTCAAGTGAATTTCTTTCAGAAAACCCAAGCAAAGACTGCACAGTGATTAAGAACAAGAGAGGGTCTGGTCGACCTAAATTGATTAAAACTGGCAAGCCGGGAAGACCAGCAAAAGGATCATGCAGCAGAATGACAGAAAACGATGGAAGCCAAGTTTAACACTTTGACACGAAGCAAGGCCTGGGCATTGAAGAAACTTCCTAAAAATAAAACTGCCATTGGCTGTCAATGGGTACTCAGGACAAAGTATGGACCAGATAGTAAATTTTAACGCCGCGAAGATAGTTTGGTAGCGAAGGGCTATAATCAACGTGCTGGGATCGACTTACATGGAACTTTTGGACCAGTGGCTTGACTTTGCTCAATGAGATTAGTTGCTGCCTTAGCAGCAGAGCAGGTAACAATTTTGTCTACTATATGAATGATGTTTGTGTGAATCTGATCATTGTTGTTTATGTAGATGATTTAATCATCATGACAAACAGCATATAAGCTTACACATGTTTAAGATGTGATTTATCTCCAAATTTCCAGATGAAGGATTTAGGAAAACTGCATTACTGTCTTGGAATTGAATACAAACAAGATGATAATTCAAAGTCGGTCACTACGTTACAGAGGTCATATATAGATGATGTTCTCAAGAAATTATGTATGCAAACCAGTCAACTGGGATAGTACACTGGGTTGCAGCAAAACGTTTCTTACGATACCTGAAAGGTACGAGAAACCATGGATTAGTAAACAAGAGATAGGGTGCTGAACTTATTGGATATGTGGACGCAGACTGGGGAGGATCTCATGACGATCGGAGATTACATACTGGGTACATTTTTCAAGGGGAAGGACAATCTACCGTAGCTCTTTCAAGAACTGAAGCAGGATACATGGCTCTCACGGACACCGCAAAAGAGACACGTTACTCGTGGAACCTGTTAAAAGAAATTGGATATTTGAGTGTCGATGCAAAATCAACTCTTGTCTATTTTGACAGTCAAGGATCAGAAAAGCTCATTAATATTCCCGTATACCACTCGCGTACCAAACATATTGGCATTCGGCATCACTACAGGAGAAATCAACGTTAAGTACATTCCAATGAACGAGATGATAGCTGATGCTCTTACCAAAGCTTTGTTCAGACCGAGCCAGCATAAGTGTGTACAAGGAATTGGAGTGAGAGACATTAATATTTTAACACGCGTTTGGGAGGGGGTGTTGTGTATTGTAAATAAATATTCACTTTGTTTGGTTATCAAACACGTGTTCTATTAATCTGTGTTATCATAGCAACGCCATAATGTTTTGTTATTTTTATGCAAGTTAAAAAGTGTTGTTTTTAATAAATGAAACCGAGAAATAAGATAGAAGTAAAGTAGGTAGGGTTAAAATATGTAGCCACATTTACGTTTAGGAAGATACCTGATTGGGATTTAAGCCCATACCTCCTAAATCTTGGCAATCTAAACTAAACGAGACTGACGAGGCAGGTCTTTTCATAAAATGCATCATTCTTCTAAGAACTAAATATGTAAAAACTATGACCACACCCATTTTAAATGTATTATTTAGAGATAATGTTTGTATTGTGATCGTAAATATTTCAACCTCAGGATTATGGTGGATATTTTTGCTTAATTTTCCCCCGAACTTCCCCAAAAAGGTAGGTTTTGTGGTTCTGTCTGTGTTCATGAGTATCCGTATATCTGTCCAGCTATCTGTCTGTCTGTTTGCATGTCCGTACTTGAGGTGACAGGGAAAACTGTTTGGTGGATTTGTCAAATATGATATTTAGATTTTATATAGTAATGTCATGGGACTGTTTATTATATTGATTATATACCTTAAATTAAGGGCAGTTTATTGATTATTTTTTTGAAATTTTAAAATAACTTTTTTTACATGATTAATAATAACGATTTCGTTTAAAACTGTTATCTGGGGGGTATTTTATATGACATATAAACTTGCATTTCAATGTATTTAGGGGGGGAGGGAGTAATTCGGTAAGACTAGTTAACTGATGGCTGATTTTAGAAAGTATAAAATATTGGTTAAAATGATCTTTTTTATTCAAAATGGGTATATATGGAGTTTTCTCACAATTATTAAGAATGTATGTTATTTTCCCCACAAAAAATATTTGAGGTTAGTTTACTGGTAACTGATTTTTGAAAGTTTTGTCACAAACTATACTAGCCCACATGAGAAAGTGTGGGCCTATGCGATTGTGACGTACTATTTATTTATAAATATAATTGTTAATATGTTCCAACGTTATGGACAATGTATATAAAATAAAGTATAAAGGCTTCTGTGAAAGTATGAAATTTTAAAATTTTAACAACGGTTTGGATAAATAATTAGCCATTTTGACTCTTTTGATCGAATTTCCTTGATTTTACCTGCATAAGTTGATTTAACATTAGGATTCCAATCAAAGATTTCATTCCATAACGTACCTAACTATGCCCCATATAGCTTCTTCCTACCAATAAAGAGATATGGAAGAATGCTTGTTATTCTAGGTTTCTGAGATGACATTCTGGGGGGATAAATTCCAAGAATTCTTCCCCAAAAATATCCACACACACATACACCAATATTTTATGAGTAACATTCCTTTCCACATTTGTGCTGGCTAGATATATATCTTGATAAAATATCATTTGCCATTCTCTTTTCAGTTTATAGTGATTAAAGTGTTGAAATGTCCTAGAACGGGATACTAAATATAGGAATATTCTCTATTAATAAACATCTTATCGTACAGTAGTTTAGAAAATTAATATTGCAATAAATATATATATATATATATATATCACTTTCTTAAAAAGACAAAGATTTTAATAGTGTAAAAGCACTTGTGTTGGAGGTAGACTAGACATGCATATTTGAACCTAATTTAATTAATACATAATTCATTAATACTTTAATTTATTTGATCTTTAAATAAAGGATGGAAGTACAAAAAATTTCCAACCATCGCCTGGAGTAGTTTTCATAGCTTAGTAAAAGTTAAAGATAATTTTTAAGCACCACATATTACTATCCATTTGAGTTATATACCTATTTACTAGCAACGCTATTTATTCGTCATTAGTAAGGTTGAATTTAGAGGAAGTGTGCTCGCATTTGCGTGGAGAAAGATTGGAAAACCACTTAGGAAGGATTACCCTCAGTACACCTGACAGGGATTCTAGCCACAATCTCGCTTTGATCAGCAGTCTGGTCTAGTGTGCAAGTGACGCCTTAGACCATGTGGCCAGAAAAGCAGGTCAAAGCTAATTGAAGATTCTAGTACCAAGTGTTTATTTACATCCAACTGAGATTTGAAAAATTATCTTACTATCACAAACACTTCTATCTCATACGCTAAGCGCTAGATGTTTAAATTAAAGTGTGCCATCCTTGGTTATGTTTATCCGAATATTGTACTTAAATGTCTCCATTTTCAGAAAGTGTATGTTAAAAAATAAGCCAGACAAAAACTTATAAAGCTCCGGTTTATATAATGTCTTGCAGTCTGTAGGAAATAATACATTATTTTGTCCAAGATAAACAATACATTATTGTAATATAAATTGTACTTTTAAAGGCTTTAAAAGCAGATATTATAAAGCTCATTTTAATGTAAAAATGTTCTTACCTGTAAGGGAGTGAACTGTTGTCGTTCGAATGAGCTTCAATGTCTCGGCTCTAACATGCAGGGAGTGAACTGTTGTCATTTGAATGAGCTTCATAGTCTCGGCTCTAACATGCAAGGAGTGAACTGTTGTCATTTGAATGAGCTTCAATGTCTTGGCTCTAACATGCAGGGAGTGAACTGTTGTCATTCGAATGAGCTTCATAGTCTCGGCTCTAACATTCAGGGAGTGAACTGTTGTCATAATAACGAGCGCCATAGTCTCGGCTCTAACATGCAGGGAGTGAACTGTTCTCATAATAACGAGCGTCATAGTCTCAGCTCTAACATGCAGGAAGTGAACTGTTGTCATTCGAATGAGCGTCATAATCTCGGCTCTAACATGCAGGGAGTGAACTGTTATCATAATAACGAGCGTCATAGTCTCGGTTCTAACATGCAGGAAGTGAACTGTTGTCATAATAACGAGAGTCATAGTCTCGGATCTAACATGCAGGAAGTGAACTGTTGTCATAATAACGAGCGTCATAGTCTCGGCTCTAACATGTAGGGCGTGAACTGTTGTCATAATAACGAGCGTCATAGTCTCGGCTCTAACATGTAGGGAGTGAACTGTTGTCATAATAATGAGCGTCATAGTCTCGGCTCTAACATGCAGGAAGTGAATTGTTGTCATAATAATGAGCGTCATAGTCTCGGCTCTAACATGCAGTGAGTGAACTGTTGTCATAATAATGAGCGTCATTGTCTCGGGTCTAACATGCAGGAAGTGAACTGTTGTCATAATAACGAGTGTCATAGTCTCGGATCTAACATGCAGGAAGTGAACTGTTGTCATAATAATGATATTCATAGTCTCGGGTCTAACATGCAGGAAGTGAACTGTTGTCATAGTAACGAGAGTCATAGTCTCGGCTCTAACATGCAAGAAGTGAACTGTTGTCATTCGAATGAGCTTCGTAGTCTTAGACCTTGTCAACCAATGCTCACTAAATTGAGAAGGTTTTAGAAGATTTCATCTGTTTGTATATTTTACTTAAAGAAACTTAATAGGTTTTATTAAGTTTAAATGTCGATGGCACCTGTTTATATTGAAAGCTACATGTTTCAATTTTTATTACAAAACATATAACAAAACTATATATAAAAGTAAACGCATTATTATAATAATTATAGTAATTTTTATTGAATATAGTCTTTGACTAAACAGTTCTGGCTGCATGTACACAAAAAGCCAATTAGTTGCCAAGGTGTCTGAATGTCTTATTAAAATTAACTCTCCTCCTCCCTTTACTTAAAATGTATTGTTTGTCAGTGGTCAACCACATGTCACTATTAAACACTTTTTTGTTCACTTAAAGTAGCTTTAAATTATAAAATACCAAAACTGCCGTACACGTTGATAAAGGCGTTAGTGGTATTTAGTTTGCTTTTCCAGCTATGCGGAGGTAAATTTTTTGAGTCCCAACCAGTTGTTTTGAGTTATCCTTTATTGCCCTAAGATACTTTTTCTACCCTTCATCCACTCAAAAACAATTACATTCCCTCTAAATTCTATCTACTTCACCCCTATTTTATTAGTGTAAATTGTCGGATGTCCCAGTCGAGTGGAAATAACGATTTTAAAAAAATACGTTCTATTGCCTATTCGTTGTAGGCCTATACGCTTATGAACAAGTTAAATTAAAGGGTTGGTGAGTAGGAATGTTTAATTTAGAGGAAGTATACCCGCATTTGCATGGAGGGAGAGAGTGCTAAACCATTGAAGAAATATCCCCCTACCGTACACCCAACCGGAATCGAATCATGATCTCCCAGTCATTGACAGTCTAATCTATTGCGAGAGTATTGCCTCAGATCACGTGGTCAACGAAATCGTTGAAAAACCAAGTTGCACACAATCATATAAATAAGTGAATTATAATCACCTAATTACTCCTGTTCATAAATCCGACAATAACTCGATCTCAGGAGAAAAGACAACCGAAAGTTCTAGAACAGGGTTTAATGAAGCGAGATAAAAGTTAAGCACAACCGTCTCAGTAGTCATGTTTAGCTTGCGAACACTAGAGGGGTTGTTCGAGATGTAAACTTATCACCAAACTATGGGAGGTATTCAACCAGATTTCAACTCTTCATATTAAAGGAGAAAAGGAAATGAGAAAGGGTATGTTGATGACTATGAAAGTGGTTTCGGGAAGCAAGGGAGAGATGGGACGACGAAAACTTTCGAAACGTTTGCTTTGACCTTGCATCATTACGCGCTTCAGTTAGTCGGAGGCACAAACTCAACTGGGATAGAACAAGCTGTACGTTTCAAATAAGGGGATGGAGAAGGTGGTAGGGTTTGCGTCTATTAGTGGCGGTCGAACGGAAAGTGAAGGGAGAAGTCAATTTTCTCCATTAAGACTACGACAAAGAGGGGTTTTAAATCCAATTAATAGACTTGTTTTCTCGTCGAACCTTCTCGAATGATGAGCTTCAAACATCAACTTCCAAGATAGATATCAACTGATTTTTCAGGCGTGGTAAAAATAATAAATTGCAATATCAGCTAGTACTTATTTTATTCAAAGTAACAGAATGTTTACCCGATTCATCGGACGTATGGTTTGAGGCATTATCATCGCAATAGATTATACTCCCGATGACAGGGATATCGTGGTTTAATCCTGGTCGTGGGTAGTGAGGGTAACTTTTCCTAAATGTTTTCCCATTCTATCTCTCCACGCAAATGTGGTACACTTTCTATAAATTCTATATTCCTCATCCCTAACCCAATAGCGTTTAGTAAATTAACGTACAACCCGAATGGATATTAAGACATGATGACAAACAAAAACTCAGCTTGTTTAGAGATATGGT
This sequence comes from Timema californicum, assembly GCA_902141385.1. Taxonomy (NCBI): domain Eukaryota; kingdom Metazoa; phylum Arthropoda; class Insecta; order Phasmatodea; family Timematidae; genus Timema; species Timema californicum. Next base: position 245,066 of record CABFOW010000152.1, read on the forward strand.
TAAACATTATAGTAAATATAGTTATTATTATAATTAAGAATACTCTATAGTTGAGCTTTATAAGCTTTGTATGTGTTTAGAAATACCGGATTATTTATTAAGTGGTTTGATATATTTTAATTTTGCTTTCCCCAAAATGTAGTCGAATATTCTTACTAGTTAAAAAGCTTAAAATTTTAAGTTTAACTTGTTTAAAAAATGTTTGATGATCTACTTAACACTTTATCAAACAATCCCAAATTATCTTAAAATTTTAATTATGTGACATTATCAAAACATGACTTTATTTTATATGACGAATACTAAATTTTGCTTTCTAACCTTTTGCTTTAATCTCGAAAGTACAAATTTTCACGTAAATTGTTTTTTGTTTTTACTTTAATCTAAAGGTTTTAACTATTTTAACTGGTCAGTAGCATCCAAATAATTTTCTCCTAAATTTTATTGAAAACAATATTTAAAAATATCAAAGCACTTCTTAAATATTGCGTAACTCAGTGATCTACCATGTAACAACCTTAATCATACGTTTCTGCATATGAGCGTCAATTTCACACTTGATTGATTATAAATTAATTTAGGAAGAAAATTAAAAATCAAAAACACGTATAATATTTTGTATAAAAATACACTGAAATTATTAGGGAATTATTCTTTATAATAAAAAAATATATCCCATTCTAAGGAAACTCGAATATCCGTATTTACTTTTAAACTAACGATTTTGTCTGCTTTTCTAGTTATTTTTGTTTTTAGAGGAAGCATTATTATTCAAGCAATTGTGCACATAAATTATTCCTTATTTTATTTTGAATAAACTATTCTAAGACATATTGAAAAAAAAAAGAGCTCAAGTGATGGAACATCCTTTATCACTTAGATACAAGGTGTCTGGCTTGGAGGGTGTCTCTTAGATTTGATACCCAATATATTTACTATGAGTTTTAATTCGAAAATATAATTTTAATATCATATTTATATCCATTTTTTTTGACAAATTTCAATATCACTAACGTTAGCTTTTAAATAAATGTTCAAGTAATTAATGTAGGAGAAAAAAATGATGGCATATATAATATAATGAATATTCAGAAATAATAAATTCATTAAAAATTTATAATGTCCTCACTAAACTGTTGAATTCCCTTCCAGATCAAATCTTTAACAGGCTAATTTTATAGTAAGAAAATACCTTGAATTATGTTTTACAAAAAAAATAATTGCAATTTTTGTTTCATACTCCTATTTACATTTTTCTATCCGTTTTAATTTACATGTGAAAAAAATAAATTCTAGACTATATTTAAGTTTGAGTAATCGATTCAATTGGTATTATCAACACTTAATTGTTTTGATAAATATCATTGCTTTTAATGTTTCCCATTAAAAATTCTATTTAAATGTATAATACTATCCATTGCACTAGCGGGTAGGGCACGCCACTACTGTTTTTGATGGGACGTTGGGTGTGACCAAGATGGAGCTTAGTATTAATTTAAGTTTGAAAACTTAGATAAGTTAGTAGCGTGTCTGCCTGCTGAATTAAGGTTTCCAGATTCGTTTCCAGGTTTGTCCGAAAAAATTATCATTTGTGAAACGTGGGTTTCTCCTTTACCAGTGATGGATTGATGGTCTGGGGGCTGGATGTGGTGTCTGTTATAGATTTAGGTTAATCTATGATACGTATGCTTATATAGGCCTAATCATTCGGTTCATAAAGTGTACGTTAAATACCTGGAATAATAAATTAATCATTTTATTTGTACATGTGGTTTTACCATATTAACTTGATACTTGATAATAATGCTTATTTAGGTTAAGCTAGTGACAATCAAACTTTTCTAGAAATACCCTTTTAAAAATACCTTTCGTTTTGCAATAATCATTAATAATATAGTAAAATATTATCAGAGTTATTTTATAGGTGTTGATAATAGCATATAAATAACTTTTCTAGCTCTCAGATAAGACTCTTCATATGAAAACTTAACTTTTCTATGTCATTTGTTGATATACTTTTATGTATAAAAGGTTTGCTACAAGTTTTAAAAAACAAATCAAAGTTTAATCTAAAATTTTATACCCCAAGACATTATACTTTGCCATATTTAATTAAAGAAAAAAAACGGACATAGAATTACAGATCATTTATTTATCAGTGAAAGTTTTCAAACGTATCTAGTTTTAAATCGTTAAATTAACTTGGCATTGTGTGTGTGTGTCAAAAGTTTCATTAAATACTTTGTAATAATACATCAAAACATGTCGAAACCGAGAGTACCTAAATGAAACTTGAGCAACGCACCTGTTCCATAATTTTAAAATTGAGAAAGGGTGTGCTTTGTGTGTATATATATAAAGCACACACAATATATATAAAGCATACCCTCTTTCGTTACGCACGATTTCCTCTCTTTTTTGAAACACGTTAAATTTTCCGTCATAAATTTGCTACATTGACGTTAACATTTCAATATAAGCGAGCCTGACAATCGAAATCTGTGGAGATTATTTATTTCATCTCCGAGCTCTCATTTCATCACCGAAAGGCTCGACATAGGGGAGGAAATAAAAAAAAAAGGGTAGAAGGAAAGGGGGGGGGGGCGGGNGGGAGGAAATAAAAAAAAAGGGTAGAAGGAAAGGGGGGGGGGGCGGGTGTAACGAAACAATATACAAATCATGGGGAAAAAAGAGAAAAATAAACAACCCTCAATAGGCCTTCCGGCAAATAATATTAACAACCTATCCATCTTTCGGGTAAAGAAAGTAGATGAACTTTAATAACACGAATGTTAGAAACTATCTGGAAAGAAGATACATATTTTAATTTAGGCCTAACCAAGCCTTTCTTTAGAAAAAACGCCACACTCTCAAATAATAATATTTTTACTGTGACAATTTGGGTCTAAATTTGATCAGGAAAATAATTGTGTAGTACTAAACATATTTTTTATCCCGCAAAAAGTATATTATTGCTATTTGTACTCTTCGTTTAACCTGTATGATAGTAAGCTTACATTGCATTATTCCACCATGGATTAGCTTATACGATAGGTTCATAGTGTTATCTTTTAAGGTAGGGCCTATTACCTTTCAGGGTAAACGGAGTTTACATTCAAAATGACTTAATATAAATAACAGACCCCTAATATCAGTCGGTAGTGTGTCTGCCTACTGAACTAAAGGTCCCAGGTTCTATTCTTGGTACAGCCGAAACATTTATTAATAGTTAGGGTTTCTCAGTGATGACTTAACGGCCGGTGACTGGTTGTTGTGTCTGTTCTAGATTTAAGTTAGTTATAAGTCGTGTGCTGATATAATCAGTCTGTTTAGAGAAATACACGCTAAATGTATCAAATAATACTTAAAAATAATTAATTATTAGGCATGAAGACGATAGCTTATGGAAAATCTATTCACAATAACATAGGACAAATTAAGTTTCCAAGCGAATGTGCATACATTCCTAAGTGAATGCATTTGAGATTATTAGAATACCGAAGTACCCATCGATAGAAACCAAATTCACTGCGAGTCTACCGCCTTAGAGGTTAGACCTTTCAGTCATTATGCTTGTAACAATAATAGAGTTCAACGCATTTGCTAACCACACGTTCATTGGGAAACCAGTGGTACTTGAACTTCTCCGAATTTAAAGAATTCTCTTAAGAAAATATTATTATTCACGGAATATATTTCTTAAAAAGACATATCAAACTACTTAATGTATTCTAGAATGAATGGATTTGATAAAAAAAATATTCTAACGATACACTTAAGAAGATTGGTTTGAATTTCACATGGAATTGAAATACATATAAATATGAAAATGATACTGGTACTATATGACGCTAATTATTAAGTGTCTTAGAAATGTATTTTGCAACCGTTTGATATAATAAAGTATTATCGTGACTAAACATTATCATGTAAATTATAATTCTCAAGTTTTAATTTCCCTTCAATTGAAGTATTTTGTTTGATTTTTAAGGTATTTAACATCACATTCTCATAGTTAAATTTCCCTTAGCTTACTGTAAGTAACCGACTATGTGGAGAAATATTAAAACTGACATTTTACCCGCAGGAATGGGCCCGTCAAGAAAACTAACCCTGTTAACGACATGCTAAGAGTTTCGTAACTGCGTCCTTTGCGCTATAAAACTTTTTGCGCTCAAACTTCAGTCGATTATTGATTTTAGTAGTTAAAGTCTCACTTTCAAAATACATTTCAAATAAGATTTTCATTAAATGTATAGTTTTTTTTAGACCGTAGACTGCGTCTTACTAACCGTTTGAGCTATATGCCTGTGTACTGGTTACTGTAATGGGTTAGGGATTAGAAAGGCTTAATTGAGTGGAAATGCACCCGTTTTAGTTTGGAGGGAGAGTGGAGAGCAATATTAAAAAAAACACCCTCAGTGCACTCTAGCAGGATTGAACTCCGATCTACCCGTCTTCGATAGTCTAATATAAAATGAATAGCGCGTTTGACTATGCGGCCAGCGAAGCAGGTATTTTCATTATACAATTAAAACAAAATAAACGATTATATGTTTGCAATGATTACAATATTTTCTGACGTACATTTTGTTGAAGTTGTTAACCATAAAATGTATTTATTTTTTTAAAATCTTGCCATATTATATTATTTTTTACAATTACCTTACATTTAATGACGTGAACACTTTTTATAATAAGTTATAGAACGATATTAGATATTATACATAAACAAAATATTTTGTATTTTCCTATCACAATGATAGTTCAGATCAGCTGTTATAGATGTGAAACATAGGCGAAGATAATTAATTGTAGCTGCCAGTATTTCTTTAGTTTTGATAACCGTCGTTGCTAAGGAACCACTTTCATACAGATAAACTAGGTAGATAAAAAAAATTATAGTAGTTTTTATTGCTTCATTTGTTAAAGTAAAACCATATATTTACTTTAGTTAATCAGAACTGAGGAACAGAACCATTTATTCAAAGTTATAACGATGCCGTGCCTCAGAGTTCCAGAAACCCTGTTCTAAGCAACTAACCTCATGTATTCTCCTCCCTCCCCCCCTTCCCACTCACCCGTTAGGATGGTAACCATGTAGTTCTCCTCACCATAGGCTCTCCTTCACTCAACATGTTTAACAGAAGCCGGCCTTGTTCACCTCGACCTATGGATGTTGATTATACAACGAGGGATTTCTTGAAACCCATGTTCTAATACATCCTCGATATTTACCACCTCCCCCGAGCTTACGGTCAGATCCATTGAGAGCCTCGAGGGTAAGTAGAGCAATCGTTGATAAGAGGTATATTGGTTGTTTTTTAAAACTGAACAGAACATAGCGGCTAAATCCTCGCTATAAAACATAGCTAAAGTATCCATTACGTGTCCGACGAGGCCATACAGATACGGGGGGGATTGCCAATGGTATCATCTCGAATGTTTTCAGGTGTGAAAGTAAATAGTGTAAAAATATACCACAGTAACATTCTGTTAGGAGGAAAAGTATATGAACGATAATAAATTTATTAAAACCGTTTTACTATATGTGATACGTCAAATCGTGTAAACACCAACTGTCACCTTTGATAGACAATACTGATACCTATAAAATAATAATAGTAACTAATATAGTATTACCCACTTCATTGGTCGAATAGCCTATGGCTTCACGCTCACAATAGACTGAACTGCAGATAACGGAGAGATCGGTATTTGAATCCCTGTCAGTTGTATTGAGAGTGTATTTTATAAATGATTTTTCACTCTCTCTTTAACTCCATTAATGTGGGTGCACTTCCTCTAAATTCTTCCCTCCTCACCCATAAAAGTCCAGCGTAATCAGTAAACATGCGTATAATCCAAACGAATAGTAAGACACTGTTTTAACAAACCATGCTAATAAATCTTTTATAATAATTGTTGACCACAAAAAAAAGCCTTACTAAGATGTTATCATAATCCTCTCATAACAAAAGTATATATTAATATATTTGTTACGATATCGTTTTCATATTAAATTGTATTGAAAAATGTAATAAAATATGAATGAAATTGATTAAAATTATTTGGTATTTAATTTATTAGCGATAACAAACATCTGCATCGCTGTCCACGCAGGCTACACGTCAAGCTACAGTATTGTTTTCTAGAAACGAGGAGGTCAAGCTTCAAATCCCGGCCAGATGTACTATGGAATATTTTTTCAACACACGTAAAACCAAATACAGTCCGTTTACCCTGAGAGGTAGAAGTCTCACCTTGTCTGATCACACTGTGGCCCTATCTTACAAGCTACGACATAGTGGAAACGTGCGTGGGATTGCTTTATTTTGGGATTCTTCTTCTTGAGGTCACTAGACTATTAACATTTTACTGCATATTTTTAACAAGTGTAATGACTGAAATATTTTTAATAGGATTAATGATAATCTATTAATACCTATATTAATAATATTTATAGTAATTGTATTAATATTTCCTTCTGTACGCTTCATATAGTTATACTAAATTTAAAATTCATTTATTAATTACAAAAAAAAGCATATACTACAAAGTTTGACCCCTTACAACTCGTACGTAGACTTTGATGATTTGAAATCATTGTGATCAATATTTATAGATCATAATTAACCATACACTTGTTAAAATTGAGCAATAACACTTTTTATGGTCGAATGACAACACGAAATTTGGTTTTCTGGACTTGCCTTCAGCCCTTCGGCTGGTTAGTACTACCTGCACCATCTGTTCTAAATCCCATATACTAGGGGTATCCAGAAAGTGTGGTAGTGCCATGTTGTTTTCCACACTGAATTTCGACGAGTGAGGGAATGCAAAAGGGCCTTTCAATTTTTCCTGAAAGGTGTTTTCACATATCTTCCAGGATTATTTTATATTCCACAATCGATTTGGGACCGACGGCTTTAATTACTTTACCTCCAAAGGAAGTTTTGCTACGGATTTATTTTTTTTGCTCAGGAACAATTGTTTGACTTCAGTTGGGTATGAATCCATGAATATCGGTTCATAAGGTGAGTGCTTTACCCCAAGACCAACGGGGTTTATCTTTTGGATGGGGAGATCGAGGTTCGAATCTCGGTCGGGTGAACTGAGAGTGGTTTTCCTAAATGGTTTTCCACTCTTCCTCCACGCAAATGCGGGTTCACTTCCTTTAATTCAACCTTACCAATTTCCTAATCCATTATAGTAATTAGTACTTAAAGCGTATAACCCAGACGGGTAGTAAGACGTGGTGCTAGATATTATTATTATTTATCTTTTGGGGTTAATAAACGGTATATACCCTATTAAATTCCATTTTCCTTACTCCTTACCACGCTATTGTAATTAAATTAGGATAGCTTGGATGGATACTAAGTTACTATGAAAATAAATTGAGAGCAAAAATAATCTTTATTTTTCATCCAATTAAATATTATTTTAGTCAAAGCTCTTTCCTACATTCGAATAACATTAAAAAGGAGAATCCTGAGAAGATACCAAAGCACAAAAAGATAATTTGATAACAAAAATGTGGATACAAATAAGGCTACATATTTTAATCAATTTCATTAAAGTAAAATGTAGATAAACTTATTCAAGCAACTTCAAAGTAAAAATTAAACTAAGCTTATAGGATTGTTCCTTAAATTGATGTTAATTTGATAATTATTTAATGATAGGAATAACTTTGGGGAATCTAATGGTGGTAGTGTAGGAGATGCGAAAATAGAACGATGATTTTACAGTTTTTATATAATAGATTGTTTAGTAAAAATAAATCAAGTATCAATCCAGTAAAATCAGAGTTTAATTTTCCTCACATGGTGATATCAACAGCTAAACTATCAGAAGACAGGGCGAGTCAAACAGCCTTTGCTGCTACCTTTATAGAATGAGATCATATGAGTATTCTTTACTGAACCTGGATGTGAATTAAATTCAATCCATTTACCTGGTTTTAACCGCTCTACACATCGTCAAGCAGTTAATTCACACCTTTCATCAAATATTTGACCTCTTCCAGTTATACTTTGATTTATCAGCCACCCTTTAACCCCCGATTAAGGGGAAACGATGGTGAAACTTTACTTTTTTTTAATGAAATATTAACTCAATCCATACCAGCTTTATGGTCGTAGTCCCTCAACGAAGCGGTCATTACACCTACTTATTGGGCATTACTCTGACGCTATTGTCCGCGGAGCTGATTTACGGCAAATAGGATGATGATGATGGTGGTGGTGGTGATATGATGCTGAGATTGCTCCGGAGTTTACGAGTTGTATGATCTTCAGCCATCAGCTACCCTTCACTACATTGTACACAAAACCCATCCTCGCTCTATCAAAGCACTTTTATTTATTTTCATGCCCCTATATATTGCCAACTTTTATGGTATCCGTCTAGCAAGTGGCTCATTAAACTGTGATGATCCTCAAGGGCACCTTTCAATCTCTGATGGTAACAAATATAACTTTATAATTATTTATTTACTGATTTTGAACATATGAGTATGGTAGTTTATTAGTAATTGATGTTTATTCGAGTCAGAAAGAGCAACAAGAAATATAATTAGGCTTACAATTTTCTTGAATTTACTAATTTATATAATAATAATAATTAGCACCACGTCTTACTACCCGTTCGGGTTATACGCTTTAAGTACTAACTACTCTAGTGGATTAGGAATTGAGAAGGTTGAATTAGAGGAAGTGAGCCCGCATTTGCGTGGAGGGAGAGTGGAAAACTATTTAGGACCCCCCCACCCCCAGTTCACCTGACCGAGATTTGAACCTCGATCTCCCCGTCCTCGGCAGTCGAGCTCAACATGACAAGCGCGTTAGCCAACTACGCCACCGAGGCGGGTGATAATTTATATTGATTGGTTTTAAGATTTACAGTACATTATGAACAGATTTCAGGTGGGAGTGTAAGGAACGTGACAAAAGAGAGTTGATTTTGCAATTATTATATCAAAACATTTGTTTGATCAAAATAAATAAATAAATGACTCCATTACAAACATTTATAATAACAAATTTTTTAATATCTGTCATGAGTGTACTGAAATTTTATGACATTTTCTAAATCTTCATTTAAAAAGTTTATCATTTAATGCCACAATGCTTATGACAGATATTCAACATATGTTGATATTAACATATTAGGAAAATTAAGCCCATATGTTTCTAATGGAGTAATATTTTATTTATTTTGGACAAAAAATAAGTAAATTGTTTTTCTATAAAAACCGCAAATACGCTGATATTTTCTCGCGTTCCCTTCACTCCCACCTTTTTATAATAGCTTGATTTTAAGACAGACGTAACACCCAGTCTTTTTGACTTTAATTTATCGCATTGAAAATGGGGTAAATCCCCACTTCACCAACGAAAGCAACTTTTAGGCGTGCCGATAATCTAAACAAGGAGACTTGGTTCAATAAAAAGACGCGTTTACTGACCAAGATAAGGTTTCGAACATTCAATTATTGTTATTATTATTTTTATTTTAATCGCCGTGTCTTACTATCTGTTACCCGCCTCGGTGGCGTAGTAGGATGACGCACTTGTCGTGTTGAGATCGACTGCTGAGGACGGGGAGATCGAGGCTCGAATCTCGGTCGGGTGAACTGGGTGTGATTTTTCCTAAATAGTTTTCCACTCTCCCTCCGCGAAAATGCGGGTTCACTTCCTCTAATTAAACCTTTCCAATTCTTAATCCATTAGCGTAGTTAGTATTTAAAGCGTATAACCCGAACGGGTAGTAAGACGCGGTGCTAAATATTATTACTCTCTGTTCAGGTTACACGCATGTACGATTAATAGTCCAATGGGGTAGGGATGAGGAAGTATTCTAGAGGTAATATACCAGTTTTTGTGTACAAGGAGGGTGGGAAACCATTTAAGAAAAATTAACCTTATAAGACCAGCAAATGCAGGTTCACTTCCTCTAATTCAACCTTCGCAATTCTTAATCCATTAGCGTAATTAGTACTTAAAGCGTATAAACCGAACGGGTAGTAAGACGTGGTGCTAAATAATATTACTCTCTGTTCAGGTTACACACATGTATGATTAATAGTCCAATGGGGTAGGGATGAGGAAGTATTCTAGAGGTAATCTACCATATTTTGTGTACAAGCAGGGTGGGAAACCATTTAAGAAAAGTTAACCTTATAAGACCCGATGTGGCTTAGACCACGATATCCTCGTCATAATTAAGCCAGTCCAACACAAGAGTGACTCCTTAGACCGTGAAGCCATTGAAATGGGCCACTAATATTGTTATTTGTAATTGGTTTGTTTGTGTCATCTTTCCCTAGACATACACCTTTACCAATATTTAAAATTAAGGGTGCTATACGTTTTTAAATGTCTATTTTAATTGAGAATAAACGTGACTAATTCTATTGAGAGAAATATAGTTGAAAGGCAAATATATAAGTGTATATTTGAAGAAATTTACCCACTTGAGTGTTGGGATAGGATGATATTACTACAACGAGAATCACATATGGTAAAAAACACCACAATCCCACCCAGAAATGATTTGAGACAAAAAGGTGCTACACTGTGCTAAAATATAGCCTAACTTATTAACCGGCTTAGTCACCGCTTTAGGTCATTACAATGTTGGAAGCATAACATTTTTTTTGATTATATGTCACATCAAGTTTGCTTGAAAAAAAATTGAAGCTAGATTTTGTTATTATTATATTATTATTATTATTATTATTATTATTATTATTATTATTAGCACCGCGTCTTAATACCCGTTCGGGTTATACGCACTTACGATAATGTGTAATGGTAGGGTGATTGTGAGATGAAATGGAGGACCTACAGTTTAATGTGGAATCCGAACCACGGTGGAAGCCTGACATTCTTCACACT
>CABFOW010000152.1:261712-326291 GCA_902141385.1 Timema californicum
GAAAAAAAAAAAAAAAAAATGAAAACTAATTTGATATAATTTTATAGCTGTTATAGCATTCAATCATTCATTTATTTAGTTAAGTGATCAATTAATGATCTGTAATTTGGTTGTTAATTTGTACCGGGAGAAAAAACACTAATAACAAGCACAATAGCTTTTAAACACATTCCGGTTCAAAATTTGAATGAAAACAATGTATGTTCTCTAATTTCAAATGCGATATTTTCTCTAACTTTTGAATCTTACTAAGGGGGCCGCACAGACTTTCACCTATAAAGCCATTTATTTCAAAATATGCCCAAATGAAGTATAAAGATTCCAACAGGGCTCTTTTTCCTTAACAATTCTTATAGTTGGAGTCTTATTAATATAAAGAAATGTGTGAAAATGTTACAGTACCTTATCTTCAACGACCTTTTTAAGTATATTTGTGGCGCTATGAGATTAAGTTTGATTAAAAAGGGATATAAAATTAGCTTTCCTTTAGCAAATTCATTACAGTTTTATTAAGATCACAACATACATTTTTAAGATATTTGAGAACTAGCAGCAAGCATTTCTCATAACCTTGAAATAAGAATAATCAAATAGCCAAAGATATTATTTATGATTTTAGTTAGGATTACGTCATCTAAATATCATATTCTGAAAATTGAAAAATGTGTACAAGTGGCAGCATTAAGCCAACTACCAATTTGAAGGTGGCTGCGTTATCTGATAGCTCTTGATCTTAATAAAAATCACACATTTGTAGCCGACGATTTCCACACGTCCATCACATACTCCGCCTTAAAATATGAGTGAAGAATGACCCTGGGTAAAAGGAAGACGATTCCTGGATAGCTCAGTGGTTAGAGCATTGACATACTAAGCCAAAGATCCCGGGTTCAATTCCCGTGTCCAGGTGTCATTTTTCAATTTTCAGAATTGATATAAGACGTTACGTAGTTTTCTTTCCTCTCTTTCTTATTGACATGATAAAGATCATTTTTATATGCAGAGAATGTGGGGAATGCCAGGCCTCCACCATGGTTTGGATTCCACGTTAAACTGTAGGTCCTCCATTTCATCTCACAATCACCCTACTATTACACATTAGCGTAAGTGCGTATAACCCGAATGGGTAGTAAGACGCGGTGCTAATAATAATAATATATGCAGAGTGAAAGGGAGTGTAGGCTTAGAAAGAACAGGGAAGTAGTTTCAGAGAACGACAAATATCATTTTATTTTAAGCCAAGTGGCTTAACAGTGATTAATAACTTCTCGATGACAGAGGCGGTCGCCTAAGTAATAGCGATATTCGATCAGTCAAAGTTCTCCTATTTTATAAAGATCTCATCACACGAACATATTAACGATGCAATTTTAGCTCAGGGAGTGCATGAAGCCCGCAGGTGTCTCTGACTTTAGTTAAAATCATTCTCGTTCCAGACACCCCGACGCTGTCAGGCGACGCCTTTCTACAAGGAGCGGTGCGGTAAACGTGGGGGATTGGTGCTCAACTGTAGGCGTAATTTTTGCGGCGAGTGGGAATGTGATGTCCTTGGAGGTTCTACAAAGGATCTTCCCTTCTGTGACCCCCGGTGCCCCCCATCATGCAACCCCTGCTGTCCACCATCTTGTGACCCTTGCTGCCCACCATCTTGTGACCCTTGTTGTCCACCTCCTTGGTTGCCCTGCCCTTCTGGCGACCCATGCCTGCCTCCCGCCTTGCCCACCCCACCTTGCCCACGCCCTTGTCCCCCTCGTTTCCCCACAAAAAGGGTGTGCGCTGTGATACGACCCCCTCAGGGACCTCCTTACTACCTACCCTACACTCCTCCACGATCATGCAAGATGGAATGCTGCGTCCCTCAGTCGCCTCCATGTGTCATCACATCCTGCTGCTTGTGAAACTCAGATCAGGTGAGTGGACCCTTAGATTGAGGGGGTGATTATAGTGATGGGGCTCTAATCCAGTAGGTCAATGTTTGACAAACATCATCCATCACCCCCCAAAAGATTTGTATCCACAATGTGGCTCTCCCGTCATACTCCGGGTGGCTGATACAATTCAGGAGATCAAATTTCAATCACCATCGCCTAAAATGAGCTTTTCATTTATGTTGTGGCTCACCACAGGTACTCTTGGTAATTGGTATAATCCAGAAGGTCAATGTTCGATCACCATCGTCTCCAAAAATATGTATATCCACATTGTGGTTCTCGCTCCTTATTCCAGGTGGATGTTCCAATCAAATTCAATCGCCATCGTCTCCAAAGAGCTTTCTATTTAAATTGTGGTTTCCCACCCTCACTATATGGGACCGTTTAAGCATTTGATTAAAATTAACTTTCTCCGTATTATATACTTAAATGATTTAGTGTCGTTTTATTATAGCCCTACTGGAAAACAAAAGTCACATGATCTTAAAAGAATACATTTGTTTCAATAATTTTACCATATTGGTTCTGCGTCTGCTTCGATGAGCTAGCCGAGCTCGATATCAAAATATGTTCAGTAAATAATTTATATTTGTTAAGGGGAAATTAGAAGCTATTATTGGTTGATGTTAAATGGCTCTATAAATGATCTAGGTTGAGTCTTTATTGAGGTGGAGTGAGAAGAAACATAAGTTAAGTTGAACTTTTCAGTTTTATCTAAAATAGTTGTTTTATTTGGAGAAAATATGTACATACAAAAATATACAGAAAAGAATAGAGCTTGGCGAAAATAATTATAGGATATGTGTAAAGGAGATAATCAAGAAGGAGACTAAGACTGGATTACACGAAGCAGATGGCCGATGATGTTAACTGAAGCAAGAACAAAGACGTACAAAATTTGGGCCAGGATTGACAAAAGAAACCAATCGCAAGATTACCGACATATATATTATGATTCCGATAGAAACATTCCATTAATATTTCTGCACAATCTGATCACAACTGTTTGTAATTATTATTTGCTATGGGGTATAAAGTAATTTGACTAAGACATTTTATTTTAATTAAAATGTTTACTACTAGCTTCGATGGCCTCATGGTCTAACGCGCTACCCTCTCAGTAGAATAGACTGCCGATGACGGAGAGATTGGAGTTAGAATCTTGGTCGGGTGTACCGAGGATGGTTTTTTCCAAAATTGTTTTCCACTTTCCTGCCACGCAAATGTGAGTACCTGTAAGTATAACCTATCTAATCCCTAAAACCATTTGCGTATTTAGTACAAAAGCGTATAATCCGAACGGGTAGTAAGACACGGTCTTAAAAAAAGTTAGTGGTAAAATTCCATAATGATCATGATTACATATTCAGTAACTGTTGAGATTACGATATGTAGAGAATCAAACCAAAAGTCTCTACTGAATTAATATCTTATTTATTTGGTCCAAACAAGTTTTTGTCATATAATACCTTATTTTAATTATCTAACTGTGACCTGGTGCATCGATCCCTATCCCGACATATGATTACTAGGTCAGTAAGTTTGTGCCATCTCGCCTGCTCTCCAGGAATGTAAAACTCTGGCGATACAAACCAACAATCTTACCTGTCGTTTTCTATGGGTGTGAAATGTATCGGGATGCACACTGCATCAAGCGTTGTGTCTTAACACACGATGGAACAAAAATGTTTTCGCGTCAAGGAACAAATTTGTTTGAAGGTAGTTTTGATCATGAATATTATGGAATGAAACACAATAAAACATTTTCTTCTCTCATATTTTCTCCATCCGTCAAGATGGAAGAAAAGGACTGATTTGTGTAAAAGTGTGTTATTGTTTTTCTTTTTCAATCATGTTCCATTCAGCGTGCACCTCTCAATTTGGAAACAAGCAAGTATGAGAGCTTGTAACGTTATTTACCACCCTACCATGTTTAACGCGCTGTGTTGCCGGCGTGACAAAATACTACTATTTACATCCATTCAAAATAAAACGGAAGGGTGAACGTCTAACCTTGTTTTAAATAATTAAAATAATGAATTTTAACTTAAGGAAGAACACTTATCCTTTTATTAAACATATTAATTATCCTTCTTATAAATTTTATTACTCTTATTCATTTGTTTTCAACGTCGGCCATGATTTATTTCAAGGTATGCACAGATCTGTTAAACAAGTGAGTGGCGGGTCTTGTGATTGTAAAAGAAGTAAGAAAAGAAAAATACGCGATGTAAATTCCTCCAAACTAGCGCATATTTCAATTTTGACAGATGTAAATAAACATTTTTATTTTTTAAAGAAAACTTTGTTCATATTAATTGACATATATTTCAATCTTTATATTAAATTTGCATTTTATTTTATATTCATCTTTAGTCCATAGCCAACATTTTAGCTTTTGTTTTAAAACATTAGTTTTCTCTTTGGACTTGGAAGAATACAAAAGTTTTTAAATTTGTTTCATGGAACCCTTTTTGAAAAAGATTAGGGTCTTCTTCCTCAGTGTCATTTTAACATGGAGCAAAATCTGTGTGGCTCCTAACTAGATTTATTTTAAAGTGGAACAATGGCTTGAAAGTAGAGTGCGAGTATACCAAATGGAAATTTAAGTGTCTGGGGACGGACCATAGATTGTTTATTTCTTTAAATTGTAAAGGAGTTGGAGTTAATAAAAGGAAACAAATTTCAGAAATTCGTTCTGTTTCAAACTGGACGAACTCATTGATGAGATCAAGCCAAATATTCAACTTTAAATATATGTTTTATCGTGTTTTTTTAAAATCAAGAAACCAGGATTTATGTAAAAACTTTCAGAAAAGATTAAATATATTCAAACTCTTTATATATTCCAGAGAATTAATTAATATTTTATTTTATGTCAAAATATTAATACTGTTGATTTTTTTCTTTTTTCTCTTTTCTCAACAAAATTACTTTTTTCCCCCTTACTCAAAACTATAATTATATATTAAATAAATTTAGCCTACATTATTTTTCTATTACTTTAGTATTATATATTTTAAGCTCCCAAATGTAACCATGTTCGGAGATTATTATTTTAATTGACTAATTTTGTTTAAGAATATATGTAATAATAAATATTTTATTTTTATTTTGTCATATTAGAATTATATTTTACTCTGAAATCCATAGGTAGGATTGGGATGTGGTAAAAAGGAAACAATAAAAATAACCCACACTATTTTCAATAACGGTCTCTTCTATATAATTTTTACTGTAGTCTAGATTAGTATATTTTATTTCAATAATATAGGTGACCTGGTTGTCTAGGCGTAAGGTGCCAGACTTCTATGCTGGGGGTCCAGATTTCAATCTTCGGTCTCTGCACAGATTTATCTGATTACCGAACTCTTCCTTCACCTCTGACAAGAAGTGTATTAATCACAACTTGTGAATGTGTGTAATGCCAGGCCGACACCATAGTTCGGATTCCACGTTAAACTGTAGGTCCTACATTTCATCTCACAATCACCCTGTCATTACACATTAGCGTAAGTGCGTATAACCCGAACGGGTAGTAAGACACAGTGCTAATAATAATAATAATAATAATAATATTTCAATGATCCTTTTAATTAATTTGTTCATGTTTTATTTTAAGTATTTTCTTTCAACTCTTGTTGAGATTTACAGCACACCATTGTTGTAGGTAAGGTAGTTTCACTATAATTAACATAGTATTATCCAGAAAAACGTTCCTAAGCACACCTAGTGGTCTCGAATGTGAGTAATCGTGTCACTGTCAAAGTTAGCCGAGCTGAAGGTTTTTTTATTATTAATATTTTCTCCTAGTTCCTAGGAGTGGTGCCCAATAAATACATAATTTTAATTATCTCAACGTTACCTTTAGTTGCGTAAAAATATTTGAAAGACAAACTAGTACTTTTATTAGAAGCTCCACAAAAGATAGCACAAAAATGTGTTGTCCCAACGTGTCTTAGCCCAATGTTCAACGCAGTGTGCATCCAGCCTTACCTTACATGGAAAAAACAAATTTAGGGTGTTCATAGCATGGTGCTTAGGAGGATATTCAGTCTAAAAAGAGATTAGGATACCGGGGAGTTGAGGAAGTTACATAATGACGAGTTATATACCCTGAACTCATCACACGACATTGTTAGGACAGTCAAATCTCGTGGCCTACGGTAGGCAGAACGTGCAGTGTGAATGGGAGATTCTAGAATCTTGTTCAGGGTAATACTGACTCTAAAACCCATTGGTGAGAGACCAATGGGAAGACTTGGGTGCAGAGACGGTCGGCTAACAAACAGTAGTATGGATATGAAAGAAATATGAGGTCATTAGGTGGACTGGATATAACTTGGTCAAGATAGGGAAAGGTGGCGTACTTTTGTAATTACGGCAGTGAATTTTCGAGTTTTTAATACCAGAGAGTAACTAAGTAAAACTAATATTTAATGATGATATTACCAATTTTAAAAATAACTATTTGTGGCCCTCACTAGGAATAGAATTCGGTTTTCCCTGACAAGTGACTTACCGACCCTGCAGGGCTATTATGACCATTCTACGCTACGTTAGTTGCTACCGATGTTTGTATCGTCTGCTAGTTTCGCCTTCGACTTTGATTGTAGCGTCAACGCACAAAATAAAATCAGTTTGCGTCAACAGTTGGTGAAACACTTTTCAAAAATATATTACCTTTTAAGACGTTAGAGGCTAAAAATAAGGTAAATTTATTTCAGGAATGCTGGTATTCATGACTGAAAATTATTAATATATTTTTATTTTACCAAACAGCTGATCATAAGTCACATTTTTTGCAACTTAGATGTAACCTATCTTATTTTAACAAATCTCGCGCGTAATTTTGTTTGGCTATGGTTTGAAATGAAAAAAATAATAGGCCTACATTATTCAATACACACAACATATTTTAGTCAAAAAATCATAATGTGAAATATACATTCAAATATTAATGTCACATGGAGAAATGATATGAGAGGTTAGCCAATAAAGAAATAATGTTTTTTGTAATATGTATGCTTTCCAAACCAATGTTTTTATTGATACTTGAACAAGTGTGTTTTATTATATTGATCAAAAATAATTTTAACCATTTATAATCTAGACTTATCCTTTTATTTAGGTATATTTTAATTTAAAATAACTTTATTTTATAACTAAAAAAATAAAGGCCTTATAAAACTTTGTCTCAAAAACAACACTTTTCAAACAGTAAATTAATATTTTTTATTTTTGCTTTCTTAGTAGGGTTATTTTAAAACCGTTCTCGATTTTGTCTAGTCACAAAGAGATCATTTAAAGATATAGACTTACAGAAAGTTGTATTAAAAAAGTTTTGTTTGATTAAGGGGAGGTTAGATAAAGAATACCATCTATCTATGCGGTACTCAACATGAATATACATAGGCCTACTATGTGATAATTTTGTTAATTTACAGTGTCAAAAATGTTTTCACTTTCAAGATTGAATCAAATATGCTGTGTGAAGATTTAAGAAACTAAAACTAGTTATTTAAAGTTGACGAAAGCGTTCAAGAACTCGCAAAAATAGTGTTTACATTGAATATTTTCGACAACTTAATGTCAAAACAATGGGCATTTTTACCCAGTCGGCCTACTAGGATAACTAACTACTGATTATAGATTTCAGATAAATTTAGTAAACCTTTTGTGAATAAAAACCTAGGCCTAAACCAAACCGCATGTAAACATTATTTTGGTTCTTTACAATCTTGGCTGCAATATTTCATAGGCCTACAAATCACATCAATTCGGATAGTACTACTACTGCATGCACGATTCAGTTTAAATTGGCTTACATTATTAAAGTTTTGTTGAGGCATCTTAAACAAATTAGGCCTACCTTTTTACTATCTTGTCAACTAGTCTGTCCATGTGTTTTACCCTAATATGATATAGATGATAAAGGTTGAATTATTGAATTCGGATTTGTGTAAAGGGAGAGTGGGGAAACCTCTAGAAAAATAAAACCACTCATCACACCCAGCTAGGGTTCAAATACCAACCTCCCCAACATTGGAAAATTAGACAAAATAGACTAAAGTCTTGGTCAATGTTGCCCCATGGGGTGGATCAACAGACTACTAACATCCCAAATACGTTAAAGCCTAAATAACCTCCACTCACTATAAAACCTACAATCAATTAATCATAATATTGGAAGTTCCCAATTATCAGTGTGTTGATGGCGAATAATAATGCATTTTGATAGTATTATGTTTCAATGAAAATATTCTTTTAACATTCAGTGTAAGCGTACTATACCCACTCTTGGCCTACATTATGATAGAGGCCTATTTAAACTTAGATTGTGTGGAACAAAAAAAAAGGTTTAGATTATTATATTGAGCTAATGAGATGGCAGTCTAAATCAGGTAACACAAAACACCTAATAAATTACAAAACTTAGCAAACATAACCTCGTAACGCCAACCAAAGGACAACTGCGCAACTTAGCGTCACTCTTCTAGGAAAATATTTGCGCTCGCAAGGACTTTGCTTTCTCAAAGTGGTCGGCCATAATAACTTTTGAATAAAAGTCTAGCGTCTCTCTGATAACGGTCGCAAATTCTTTTTGCGTCGAGGTCATAATAGCCCTGAAGGGAAGGCTTTTCCCTCTCAAGTTTATTTTTAGTAAATGAACCTTCAAGTTTCAAGTTTTAAGAAAAAAATATTTGACTCTTTAACTTCATAGAGGAAGTTAAAACACGTCGTTACACTCATCTTTGTGTGAGAGGAAATAAAATTGTTTGGTTTCCATGGGAATCTGAGCTAATCAATAAAATATAATTGGCTCGAACCAGGTGGCCCGAAGCTCTTACCTCATTATTTTTTTTTATGATTTTTTCTTTCAAAATTTTTAAGTTTGTGTTTATTTTCAAGATAAAAAATAATTTAGGACAGGAAATAGAAAAAAGATGCCTGGCTCACCAAGTGAAAGAAGACAAGAATTGCTTTGCAAATTCGATCGTTTCCTTAACAATCTTAGCTGGTAAAAGTTTTTTATTTTACTAGAATTTAACAGGGAGTTTAGTAATGTTTGACGACTAAAATGTATCTAGGTTCCACGTATATTACCTATTACATTTAGGCTTAGTCACATGCAATAATTGTCGCTGCTAAATACAAAGTAAACTCGTTAACTATCCAGCAGTCAAGTGCATACCTAGGGATCTAGAGTAGAATTTTAATAGAAAGAAACTTTTAGAAAATGCAAATACAATATTTTATGGCAACTAATATCATTTTACTATATTATTAGTGTTAATTTAAAGGTATTGAAAGTATCATGAATGAATAAGTGCATTTATTTATAACACTGCAAATTACTACATTTTAGGACTAAACGAATATGTACTAATTAGGCTAATGTGTAAGTGAATGAGTAAGGTTTTTAATTTAGAGGAAGTTTAACCACATTTTTATGGAAGGAGAGTGGAAATATATTTAGGGAAAACTACCCCCAGTACACACGAATGGGATTCTAACCTCAATCTTCTAGTCATTGGCAGTCCACTCTATCGCTTAAATGATGGGCCTTTGACTATTCGATGACTAAAGCGTGTATGTGAAACTAAGTTTAAGTAAATGTGTCATTAAATTTGACTTGCACTTATTTAATGTTATTTACACCAAACATATTTATATCAGATTATCTCAAAGATAAGCTAGCATAATTCTTTTTTTGGCAAAAATGAGAGTAAACTGGTATAATGTTATAACTAAATTGGGCTTATCTGGTTGATAATAATGTAAAATATAATGTATTCATGTTCCCGTAGTCACCTTATACAGGTAGGCTACACTTAATTTACCCTGAAAGATAACAAGCTAGCCTTACAGGTTTCCACAATGGCATAGCTTATAAGATGTAAGATATAAGATATGGCCATAGTGAATTCCATCGGTGACCTGGCGGTCTAGGGGTAAGGTGTCAGACTTCTGTGCTGGCAGCTGAGGTTCAATCCTCGGTCCCGGCACAGATTTATCTTATTACCAAACCCTTCCTTCACCTCTGACAAGACATCTTGTGAATGTGGGGAGTGCCAGGCCTCCACCGTGGTTCGGATTCCACGTTAAACTGTAGGTCCTCCATTTCATCTCACAATCACCCTACCATTACACATTAGCGTAAGTGCGTAGAACCCGAACGGGTAGTAAGACGCGGTGGTAATAATAATAATTTAATCCATCATGGAGAAACAGCAACTTTTCATGTTAAACGGAGTCGTCATTACTAGAACATAAATCTTGAGATATATTTGCTGCAGCTCTCCACTGTTACGCACATTCTCTTGCAAATTGTGGACTTTTAGATTTATGAAACAGGCCCAAGATATCTTTAACACGAGTCTGGTATTGGTTGTTATTATTATTATTATTATTATTATTATTATTATTATTACTATTAACTCCGCGTATTACTACCCGTTCGGGCTATACGCACTTACGCTAATGTGTAATGGTAGGGTGATTGTGAGATGAAATGGAGGACCTACAGTTTAACGTGGGATCTGAACCACGGTGAAGGCCTGGTACTCCACACAGTCATAAGTGGTGATTAATACAAGTCTTGTCAGAGGTGAAGGAAGGGTTTGGCAGTCAGATAAATCAGTACCGGGACCTAGGATTGAGCCCCGGACCCCAGGCACAGAGATTCCCCACCTTACCTCTAGACTGCCAGGATTATCTCTCTGGACCCCTAGAAATAATCTAGAGGCTATAAAATAACCTATCTTCCCCATCCGGTTAATTTACCGTTATTTCCCCACCCACATCTCCCTCAACCGAGGTTATTTTCTGTGGGCAGTGTATTATGATGTCAATTAACCTCCTTTCTACATCCGGTTAATTCCCCTCCCCCGAGACCATGCCCCCCGACAGAGGCCACCACAGTGGCTCATGGGTTTAGCCCATTTGATTTTAATGTATGCCCCAGGGGTTTTTGGGTAGGAGAGCGTGCAGTCTCGGGCACTTCTCCCGCGACGTGCCTGCATGGGGGTTCAAACCCTGGACCACAATTAAACAGACAGTGTTTGGATCTCACCCCTCGAAAGCCACAGACTGAGTTTCCCTTATTCCTCTGTTTGAAACTCACAGAACACCACATATATGTTCCCCATGATACTTTTGGTCTTTAGAGCCAATCATGGAGCTGAACCTTTACTCATTATGTGTGAGGTAGTGCCTAAATAGATATTACCAGTGAATTCAACGTATTCAACTCCTTTCCAAATTTGGCTGAATCCTTCTGATTCTCTAGTAATAATGAGCTATTAATGATATCAGTATTTGGCGACTATTCCCATATATTTTTATAGAAATCATCTGATACAACTTGCTAAATTGAATACTTTTATATATTATTCTAAATAAAGACCCTTGCATTAATATTAGACCATAATATAATTTGTCATTGACTCACTGTCAGTATTGAGCGTTACTATTCATTATAAAATGTTTTAATCGTTAAGAATATATTAATGTCAAATTCTCTTTGTTCTACGCTGTGCATTGTGAAAAATGGGCTTCGCCCTTGCTCACGTGTATTTTCTTTTTCGTTGATTTCCAGCCCACCTAACCTGTGCAACCCTTGTGGACCATGCGGGCCTTGCCTTCCATACGATGCTTGCGGGCCATGTGGGCCTTGTGGACCATGCGGGCCTTGCGGGCCATGTGTGCCTTGCGGACCTTGTGGGCCTTGCCTTCCATACGATGCTTGCGGGCCATGTGGGCCTTGTGGGCCATGCGGACCATGCGGTCCTTGCGGGCCATGTCTCCCCTGCTGCCCGCCGCCCGTGGTGACCCGAGAATGCCAGACCCAGTGTGTGATGGTCCAGAACCCCTGCAACCCTTGCTGCCCACCAGTCCCGGAACCCTTGCCCACACCCCAGGTTCGGGTGTCAGCCCTACAAGCTAGAGAGGTTCCCCATATGCAAGCAGGAGGTAAGGACAACTAACCGGTTCGAAAAGAAAGGGAGTTCGCAGTAGTCATATTAGGTTAAGATTAATGAAATTGACCGTAATTCCTGAGCTCAAATTTCCATAAAATAACTGAATATTTCTAATAAGACCTTAAAGTGTTCAATTCAATAGTTATGAGGACCCCTCAATCCTTAATTCCAAGTGAACCCAATTAACTTTGTGTCATATTCGGTAAGATATTTCAAATCTGATATCGCCATGGTGAAGTTTTCTTCTCCCTTCTAAATGTTTTGAAGATGTGAAATTAATTGTTGGTGAAGTCAGATTGAATGAGATTTTACCTTCGTATTAGATATTTTGAACTTTTTAACGCTCCTGTTTTTGGTTTATATTGATAAAGACCTACCCCTCCAACCACTATTGAAGACTAGAGGGACCACATCCCATAGTGATCAAATAAGGGTAAAGCTCCTTACGGTGGCTTTCCGAGAGCCTTATATTTACTGACCTTTTGTTTAGGCAATTAAAGTTATCCGGAACAGTGGTTGGTGATGTAAAAACTAGGGTGCCCACTAAATCAAGATTATAGTAAAAAATATTTTGCAAATTTATACAAATTTAGTCTGATTATATATCAAGACAATACAAATCTGAGGATAGTGACTCATAAAAAAATAAATTAAATCAATATAGTACATGCACACGTATAAAATTGCCTATGTATATACATAAAAAGTAACTGTTTAGATCTACCTACCACAAAACGACACCATAGTGAACTAGGCAAGGTAAGCTCGCTATTCTTCATCTTGAACGAAGGGTACATAAGTTTACCTGATAATAATGACTTTCTTGTGGAAATATGAATTTTAGTGCTATACATTTTTATCGCTTAAATTAAATGGTTTGATTAGCCATGGTTTAGCTTTTTACAAAAGGTCAAGTAAAGTAAACAGTATCTCGTTTAATTAAATGACATACACAACGCCAAAAATATTTTGAGTAAATGTTAGCTTAGATTTGCGTTTTTAGCCAAATATTTTTTGTTTTGCAAACTTTTAAATTAAATTTGGTTTATCGGATCCTAGCATTTAATTATTATACTATCCTGTTACATTAATATATCACTATTTATAATATGCGTCTTAATATTGAAATAATTAATATTCCAAACAAAAAACTCCGACGTTTTGTCTATTTACATAAGCTAGCATGCATTTTATAATATTAATAATTATATTATATGTATGGCGACACAAGGTTTAAAAAACGTAGCTTTATATATAGATTTTTAAAACCGAACTCTTGAATTACCAATCAAAAAAGACAGTTACGTAAAATGATTCGTATGAACTGCTTGGTTACCTACTCTCAACTGAATAATGACTGGACGGATCTTGATGTTCGCAGTTGAATCATCTCTAATGGTTTGAATTTCGAGGGTTATAATAAGTGAGAGAAAGTAAAAAAAAAAACTTTCGCAGCAAAGGAGCACACATTTCCCAAGTTAGATCTCTATAGGATGTAACGTAGTTCTGGTGTGTACATGCGCATTTGCACTTCAACTGTAACATATAATTCTACCACTCACACACACACTTGCCAACATTTCAACAGAAAAGCACAGATAGCAATACGATAACATAGCTGTTTAGGGTAATAAATTATCAAATAGATTTAAATTGACTTAAAGGGAATTATTTAAAACTAAATTATTGTGTAATTTTAGTCAAAATATTGACCGTTTACGCGCACGTGTGCTCAAATACACGAGCCATCACTGGGTAGTTGTGAATTTCATACTAAACCGGAACGTCCACAACATATTGTCCATTGTGAAAAAGTACGAGACCAGTCTTTAATCACTCACCAGTTTTAGTTATTAACTGGTTCTTTAAAATCTGATTAAATGGAAGCAGTAAAGAATTTGTTCTTAATCATGCTAACAAAATTGTTGGGCTTTTTTTATTTCAACACCACGTTTTACCACCTGTTTGAGATACATGGACACTACTAACTACATTAAAATTCTAGAGATGAGAAAGGTAGAATTTAGAAAATGGGAGAGTGGAAAACCATTAAAGAACCAATACCTTCAGTACACCCGACCGAAATTAAAACCCTGATTTACCCATCATCAGAAGTTCAGTCCATTGAGAGAATGATTCCTTAGACCTTTAGGCCGTCAAAGAGTGTTTTGTGACTTCAAATTGTCCTTTCTCCATATCAAACTAGAATCATGGCCTTGATCAAATCCATACCTTTAAGGGTAGTTTTAAACATTACTGATCACACTTCCCAACTGGTTCCATAGCATTTTAACAGATCTTACACAGATGTAATAAATGAGATCTCGTTTCAGCCTGTGAGGCGCTGTCAGGCGACGCCTTTCTACAAGAACCCGTGCAAGAAGCGAGGCGTCTTGACGCTGGACTGCCAGAGAAACGCGTGCGGTCAAGTGGAGTGCACGATCCTGGGAGGGGCCGCGATGTCCGTGCCGCGCTGTGAGAGGTCCTCCGGGATGCTGCTGGATTGCTACCGCAACTCTTGTGGCCAGTTGGAGGGCGTAATCCTGGGGAACCCAGGCTGCCTCCCGCCGGCCTGCGGTCCTTGCCCGCCATCATCATCTTGCAGCCCTTGTTGTCCAACGGATTTTGGACCTTGCTGCCCTCCAGCATGTGACCCTTGCTGTCCTCCGCCATGCGATTCTTGGTGTCCACCACCTCCTCCCTTACCGTGTCCTCCTGGAGACCCCTGCCTACCTCCCGCCCTCCCCGTACCACCCTGTCCTCGACCTTGTATGCCCTGCGTCCCTCGCAGGATGGAATGCCTCAAGATACGCCCTCGCCCTTGTCCCCCTTGCCCTCCGAGATCCTGCAAGATGGAGTGCTGCGTTCCTCAGTGTCCGCCATGCATCACCACCACCGCATGCTGCATGTGAACGTCCAAACAGGTACAAGCAAGCCCATTTCCTACCGACCGATCTAAACACTGGGCTAGATTTACAGTCAGACTTGGAGAGGAAGGAACTTTTTCTAATGTTATAAACGTTACGGTACTACAACTTTTATTATTTATTTGCATTATTTAACGTACACTTTTTTGAACTGACTGATTATATCGGCAAACAAGAATTTCTATAAGTGAGCGCAAAAGGTCCTACCAATTTTGCCGGGAAATGTATTCTCATATACCTTACAAGATTCTCTTATATGACACAATCGACATGGAACCAACGGCCTTACTTCTCTTCCAAAGGAAGTTGTGTTACGGATTTTTATTGCTCAAGAGAAATCCGTCCACCCCAGCTGGGTTTGAACCCACGAGAATCGGGTCCGGTGGCAAGCACCTTACCCAAATACCACATAGGTCAATTGGTACTAAAACAATGTTCCCATATTGATACGTCATGTGATACGCTGTTGTCACTTTTTAGAGATATTATCAATACCTACAAAATAACACTAATAATATAGTAAATTGTTATCCATGTTGACCGCAAAGAGATATGTTTATATTTTATATAAAGTTCTTCCTAGCAAAATTCCACTATAGTATACAATGTTTTTTCAGTCGGTCTTGACGTCTAAATGCGCGTCCGTTATATTCGCATATATACACTAATGGGGAATAAGGTTTGAAAAGGTAGACATTAGAAGGTGTGTGCCCACATTTTTCGTGAGGTGAGAATGGTAAACCATTTGCGTAGACAAATATTCAGTAGCTGGTATTCTATCCCCTATATCACTGCCATAAGTAAACAAAACAAGACGAGTCTGACACCTCTATATACGTGTCCATCCTCCATACAAGATTTTGAAAAGGGGTTGGTAAAAAACATGTCGGCTAAGTGACAATCTAATAAAATGTAGGAAAGTTTTATTTATGATTGAGTGCTCCATTTTTTAATATCGAAAATCCTAACTTAGGCAAAATAAAAACTCATTGGCATAAGCCCGCAATCGAGTTATACAAATCGAAAGGCCGCCACTGTTGGCGATGATAGTGCCTACATTTGCGGATATAGGATGTCATATGGGCAGCACAACAAGCCTTCTGGCCGTTATTATAAGTTTTCTAGATCATTACTACTACTTATTTGTTCAAGTAACTTCTCATTTGTCCTCACTGATTCTGGAAGTACCGGGGATCAAACCTGGGACTTCTGAATCTGTATTCAGTTTGTGTTTTCACATTATATAATATTTCATAGTGCGTATTTTTGGCTAAAGTTGGGCCATATCTGTGTTCAAGTGGTCATAATTCCTGAATACAGATTCAGAAGTCCCAGGTTTGATCCCAGGTTCTTCCAGAATCAGTGAGGACAAATGAGAAGTTAGGTAAAATGACTGAATCGCTGGTACTGAAATTCAGTCATTTGACCTAAATTCAAAAGATTGATCAAAACAATAAATCGGTAAATAGTTTCAATTGAACTTTTATATAAAAAAAATGCTTTCTGAAATTTGGGAATTAAAAGAGGATTTATAATGAGCTACATAACTTGTGCTGATCACAAGACATTGTTAGGATAGTAAAGTATTGTAGATTACGGTGGGCAGGACATGCAGTGCTAATGGAAGAATTTAGAATCTCATTCAGGGTATTTACTGGTAAACCCAATGGGAATAAATCATTGGGAAGACCTAGACGCAGATGGGAGTTTAACATTAGAATGGACCTGAAAGAGATAGGTTGTAATGAGTTGAACTGGATAGAACTAGCTCAAGATAGGGATAGAACTCCATTCACGGTAGGATTTACTCTCTGAAAGGTCTTTTTTCCTACCAATGCCCTTATATATAATAGATTTCTGGTATGGAAAAAGGCCGTTGAGAAAACAATTCCTACACTGAACAACTTTTTTATTTTACTTATGTAAGTATGGCAATGAACTTTCAAGTTCCTAATGCCATGGAATAAGTAGGAAATCATGACTACCTTGACATGGAAATATAACCGAGACAGGTGTGCAAGTATAAGACTATCAGTGCCCTGAAAGACTAATTAATGAACAATATTAAAAATATCACATAATTGTGTAGAGTTATGACAGCGCTCGACAAATCATCCCTAACGATTTTGTTTTAGATGTATTCTGCATCCTGTATTTTTTGTCATATGAACCTAGAGGTAGTCAGTTATGGTAATCATGTTAGCCATGACAAACATGCTCACAACAATGATGTTTGGTTGTTTGTTTACATAGTAACCAAAACAAACCAAAAAGTTTTACAAGCCGGGTGGCTTTTTATCACTACTTATTTTGGCCTTTTTACTTTCAAAATTATTTGCGTATTTTATTTATAGCAAGCAAAAATTTAGATTTTGTGTTTCAAAAATGCCGTGCAGTGGTGATAGTTCCAGAAGAATGGATCTTCTCTGTAAATTTGACAAATTCATTAACTGCATTGGACAAAGGTAGTAGTTTTAACTCGGACACATTTCTAAATAATTTATAATTTATTTGCTTTCGTGCTATTTATATTTAAACAGAGTACAATAATTTGCATTGCAAATAAGTTTAATGAATATTTATAGAGATAACAATGATAACAAGGTATTGAGGTCACCCGACCACCAACATTTTATCTCACATTTTTAACAAGTGTATAAATAAGTAATATAAAGTGATTAAATTATTTCAGATCATTACAGTTCATAAGTTAACAGGGTCAAACCTGCTAATTTAAGCTTTTTACGTAAAGTTATATATGTATGACACTGAAATCTAGTATAGCTAGAAATCCATATCAGGTGAAAATTTATAGTGTTTTTCTTCTTCTCGTTTCGGCCGGCTATAGACCACGTTATTTCAACTTTATTCTTCCTTGGGCTTTAACTTTTGTCCAGTATTCACGCATCCGTTTTCGGTGCGCTTCCTTTCTTTCTTCAGTCCACGTCTTGCCAGTTTTCAGATTGGTTCTTTTACTGGAAACCTTGGTATGACCCAAGTTTCTTCTTCTTTCCTGAATGTCTTCACCTGTGATCCCCACTTCTTTCATATCCCTTTTCCACCTCAGTGAACCAGGCCCCCTTGGTTTTCTTACTTAGAAAGTAGGAAAAGATCTGGTTTGTCAATCTCTTCATACTCATTAGGATCATGTGACCAAAGAAGGCAATACTCCTTTTTCGAATCTTGTCCGTTATATTTTACACGTGTGTATATTTCGTGGTTGTGTCGTCTTATGTACTGACCATTTTCTTAAACTGGGCCCCAAGATCTTTCTCAGGATCTTTCTTTTATTGGCTTCTAGTTTCTCGGTCAGAACTTTCTTGTTCATCCCGAGATATTATGCTGCGTACAGGGCCTCCGATAGAATGGCGGTGCAGTAGTGTCTGATCTTGGCATTGAGAGACACTGATCATTTATTGTAAACGCCTTTAAATTA
The DNA here is from genome assembly GCA_902141385.1 of Timema californicum. NCBI lineage: Eukaryota > Metazoa > Arthropoda > Insecta > Phasmatodea > Timematidae > Timema > Timema californicum. The sequence continues at coordinate 279,990 of CABFOW010000152.1, forward strand.
TTTACAGTATTAATATTATTAATATTTCAGTCTGTACACATTAATAATATTAGTGTTATAAATATAATAAATATTTCATTCTCTACACCTCAAATGAACGTAGGGCTAGGTGTGCGGCAGCGGTCTTGATTCTGAACTGGGAAGTTAAGGGTTCTAACCCCACCTGATTTTTACAACACTGAGATTTCTAATCTTTCCTCCAGGTGAAGCTAATGCCAAGAAGGCTCCTCGCCTTGTTATATATTTTGGGCAACTTTTGTCATCAACACCACATTCCATCAATATAAAAAAACATTGTTTTTATACCCTGTGTTTTACTACCCGTCCGGGTTTTACACATTTTACGTAATTTAATGGAAGAAGGATGAGAATGATACAGTTAAAAACAATTTTGCCCTTGTTTGCGTAGATAAAAGGTTTGGAATAAACACACTCGCTATACAAGGCCGGGATTCGAAAAACTACTTCCCCGTGACCAGAAATCTAGCATAGATAAGCTTTACATTTAGTCCATACTCCCATTGATGCCCGTCAAAAAATCATTAATTTATTTAAACATGTTATATCTATATTTGACATATTCAAAGAAGAATACTTAATTGATGGTATAGGTAACACTTTTTTTATAATGGTATACTAATATAAAAAATTTCTACAGTCCTTGTTGCCCATCGCCTTGTGGTCCATGCGGGCCTTGTGGTCCTTGCGGGCCATGCGGGCCTTGCGGGCCATGTGGACCATGTGGGCCTTGCGGTCCTTGCGGTCCAGGTGGTCCATGCGGTCCAGGTGGTCCATGCGGTCCAGGTGGCCCTTGCGGGCCTTGTGGTCCAGGTGGTCCATGCGGGCCTTGCGGTCCAGGCGGGCCATGTGGTCCATGTGGGCCATGCGGTCCATGTGGTCCATGTGGGCCATGCGGTCCATGTGGGCCATGCGGTCCATGCGGGCCATGCGGTCCATGCGGACCAGGCGGTCCATGTGGTCCATGCGGGCCTTGCGGGCCAGGTGGTCCTTGTGGGCCATGCGGACCTTGTGGGCCATGTGGTCCATACGGACCATCTGGTCCATGTGGGCCATGCGGGCCTTGCGGACCTTGCGGGCCATGTGGCCCATGTGGTCCATACGGGCCACCCGGTCCATGCGGGCCTTGTGGGCCATGCGGGCCATATGGGCCATCCGGTCCATGCGGGCCATCCGGGCCATGCGGGCCATCTGGGCCATCTGGGCCATCTGGGCCATGCGGGCCATCCGGTCCTTGCGGGCCACCAGGGCCACCTGGACCACCTGGTCCTCCCGGTCCAAGCGGGCCATGCGTGCCATGCGGACCATGTGGGCCTTGCGTACCATGCGGACCATGTGGGCCTTGCGTACCATGCGGACCATGTGGACCATGCGGACCATGCGGACCATGCGGACCTTGTGCACCTGGATGCCCTCCTGTCTGCAAGCTGCCTACTGGGTGGGTGCCCTACTGCAACCCTTGCGCCCCCGGGAGCCCCTGCTACCCGTGTAATCCCTGCGGATACTGCGTGGCCCCCATCCAGGTGCCAATGACGAGGGTGAGAGAGAGGGTGTGCATGCCAGTGATCTTCCCCCCGAGGTACCGCGTCATCCCCCCCTGCTGCCATCCGGAGTTCAAATGCTTGCCCTATAAATCGAGGCGGTTCGCCGTCTACAGGGATGAGGTGAGTGGGCAACTAACACTCCTATATTGCTACTTCTGATGGTACATTTTATTTACAAAAACTTGTTAATTACGCTAAGCCCTTTACTGGTATGGTTAATTCCTTTGGAAGGTTTAAAGGCGAGTTGAAAACGGCCCACTGTAAGTCAAATAGTGTTTATATATGGCCTATTAAATATTTTTGACCTGTATATTCGTTTAAAAACATAATAAGGCTGCTGTAAAAAGAAGACTGAGATGAGGAAGAACCTGGTAAAATGTTACATATGGAGCATAGCTTGATATGTAGTTGAAACATGTACCCAGAGAAAAAAAAAGAATAAATATTTGAATAACTTTCAAATATGTTGCTGCAGAAGAATAAAGAGGGAAATGTGGAAGATCGGGTGACTGGTTAAGATGTTATGAGAAGAGTTAATAAAAAGATAACCATTCTGAATGTGATTTTACGCAGGAAGGCCAACTGGATGGGTGACATGAGAATAAGTGGCTTATTAAGTGATGTCAGGCAGATTGTAAGGGGGAGTAGGGGACCAGAAATAACACGAATGCAACAGAGGACCATAAAAAAAATAGCACCACGTCTTACTACCCATTCGGTTTGAACGCTTATGTACTTATTACGTTAATAGTTTTAGGGATTAGGAAGGTTACATTTTTAGGAAATTTACTAGAATCTGTGTGGAGAGAAAGAGCGAGAGAGAGAGTAAAACTATATTGGAAAAACCAACTTCAGTACACCCAACCAAGATTCGAACTAGGATCTCCCCGTCATCGTCAGTTTGGTCAATTGCGAGAGAAGTAGGTGAGACCACGTGGCCACTGACGTATCAACGAGTCCGCCCACAGCCCGAACGGGCATTTAGACGCGAGGAAAATAAATAAAAGTAAATATCTTTAGTATGCTTGGCCGCTGTTGCTGGTAGTCTTAATTCAGGGTGGTCACAATTATATTGCTACCAAGCTCCCCGTGTCTTTCAGGTTTTACATAAGGATCTCCCATTGTTCCAGCCAACTTTGAATAAAGAAAAGAGTAATACATTTTCAGTTTTCATCAAACTGTGAAGTCATTTCACTTATATTTAAAACAGGATTATTTTAGGTTTATGCGGATATTGAATTTGCATGCTTAGTTCTTCAGTTCACTTTTCCATCCATCCAAAGACCTACTCATACGGTATAGGGGCTTTCAGAAAAACTTCCCAAATTAACAAAGATTCCAAGATTTTAGATAAATGTTGCAAAATTCCTTGTTTTTTTCCAGGTTTTAGAGGTGCGTTGCAGCCTTGTTTTATGGTTAGTATGTACCGTGTACGATTGTAAGAAGGATGATGATGATGATGATTGTATGTTTACAGCCCGAGCCTGTTTGCAAGATAACTCCCTGGTACTTGCGACCTCGTTGGAGGCCTTGCCGCCCCCCTTACAGTGCCCAGAAAGAGTACCTGCCCCTACCTCCTTGCCCCCGGCCCGTCACCTGCCCGCCAGCCATGTGTTCCCCTTGCTGCCCATCCTCGTGCACAAGGTGGCCTGCCCCTTTGTGCTATCCATGCTCGCCTAGCTTTTGTTGTTAAGAAGACCATCTCGGTGGAAACATTGTTCAAAATAAAAGTTAGTGAAACCTTTTATTAAAATAATATGTACCATATTTATGGATTTGAAAAAGATTTTACCTGGATACTGGAATCAAACTAAGGAACCTTTTCTTGGACACCAATGCTTTACCACTGAGCTAACCAGAAATAATCCCGTTCTCAGGGTAGTTCCTTCAGAGTTTAAGGCACTTCACTTAGCTACAGTAGACCCATGGCTTATTTGGTGCTGACTGACAGCTTTCAAAAGTTACCAGACCAAATTATGTATCCCTACGCCGAACCATATGATCTGCAAAAACATGTGTTTAACATCTGTCACTTCTGACAGTCAAAATGTAGGTATATACCTAAATGTTGATTGTCAGAAGTCAGCTGTGAGCTGTCAGTCAGCACCAAAGAAGCTATGGAGCTACTGTACTGGTTATTTGGGTACCATTGGCCTCGTCTAACTTAACTCTAAAACAATTAATCAAAATATTGATAGTCCATCACCTTAGATCAGTTGGTAGCATGTATGATCACTAAACTAAGGGTGTTTGGTTCGGTTCCCAGCAAAGCCAAAAATGCATAATTTTCGTATAGTTGGGGTTTACCCTTTCACAGTAATGAATTAATGGCCAAGGGGGCCAGATGTTGTGTATGTTATAGAATTTTTAAACTAGTTTATAAGTCGTGTGTTGATATAATCAGTCGATTCAGAAAATGCACAGGTAAATAGAAACAATTTAAAAAAGTTTTTTTTGACGTAACTTAATGCCGAGCTTAAAAAGTACTGAAGGTTGTTGCTAAGTCAGGCATAACTCGACATGACTGTATGATTGTACTAGTAAATGGTTTTCTTCAATTTAATGTCAAATTTTCCCTTAAAAGTCAATATTCGTACATTATCTTATTGAATTATTGTATAGTATTTATATTTTGTTAAATGGATAGTGGAGGAAAGAGGTTTTACTAGTACAGTCCCAACAAACATTGTTTGCCCTAACAACAACCCACGGGTCAGCCCAGTGGGTGTTAAACCTCCAAACTGATAAAAATGTTTCTAAAAAGTTTTGAAATTGGTGAGGAGAGTGAAACTTAATAAATTATTATAAAGGGAATGAAATATGAATTTTTGTATAGTTATTATAGCTTTATACATTAAAATATAAATCCGCATCAAGCAGTCATTAATAAGTAGTAGCCATTTTAATATAGTAAGCCATAAACTTTATTATTGATGCTCAGAATTTATTAAATTCAATTCTCTACATTATGAAGTAGACTAATAAGAAATTTAAATTTTCTCTTATTTTCAAGTGGCTAAAAATATATATTTTAATGAATCAAGATATAATAATTATATAATGATAAATAATGATTTTTACCAAAATATTAATAAAATGTATATATCAAATAGTATAATTGTGATTTTTGTTTTTTGTTTTAGTCAAATAATTACGGCTAAGGAGAGCCAAATGTGTCAGTTTCAAAATCTAATCCGCTTCCATGTTCTCTTTCCTCTGCCAGACGGTGCGTTGAAAACAAATTCGAGAAAAAAAAGATATATATTCCTGCAAGTTGCAAGTCAAGTTCATGCGAAAAGTGCTACGGAAAACATCAGACCATCCCTTTATTTGCACGTAGACTCCCTAAAGAAAATTGCAAGTTGAAACTTTACCTAGGGGGATATAACAAACATCTACGCACCGTTTAGAGCCTAACTTATCTTATCCTCTCATTTATCTGAACGAAGAATCAATTCTTCCTTGACATTCCAAACAGCTCAAACACCTTTCAAGGATGAAACGAAAGATACATTTGTTTTTGTAAAGTCATCTCTGGTAACTGTTATCTATATAATTTTTCTCATAATGTGGTAGTATTGATTCAAAAATATAGAGGAAAACATTGTTTATTAATGGTCTGGAGGGTTGGTCTATTAAACGCATGGGTGGTATAAACCATTATTTGAGATAAATATTGAAAAATTTATGTTGAACTAAATTTATCTTTGAAATTCAATTACTTGTAATATAGTCTTTTCGGTTTCTGGAATAATAAAAATTAGTCACCTGGTGTAGTATGTATTATTTAAAAAGGTAAGATTACATTAAAACCTTAAAGAGTATGTTTTTAATTAGGCTTACAAACTCTATTCAAATTCAAGCTGTATAGTTTGTTTCTTTTATACATTTTGAAGTCCACAATTAATGGTGCCGCTGACGACTTTGTGGTGCTTCCAAGCTGCTCGTGTTTATAATTTTAATTATAAAGAGGTATGTGACTCAGTGGAAAAAAAGCTTAGATGTAAAAATAAGTAGACAAAAATAGCTTTAACGGTCTGGTTATATACTCACGACAAAAAGAAAGGGGAAGAATAGTGTATTGATAGAGCGTTTGTAAAAATAATCAAAAACCACGTATTTCGGTTGATCAAAGATCCACGGGCCGCACTAAATCATAGGTTATGGCCACACGCTGCACGTGGGCCGCAAGTTTTACACGACTGTTCTAAGGCGTCACTATCACCATAGACAGGACTTCTGATGACGGGAAAGTCGAAATCCCGGGCAGGTGTTATTTCTTAAATTTATTCTCATTCCCCCCCACGAAAATGCAAGTACATTTTCTCTAGAGTAAGCCTTCCTCATCCATAACACACTAGCATAATTACAGTAGCACCATGGATTCTTTGGTGTTGACTGACAGCTTATGGCTTTGAAAAGTTACCAGTCCAAATAATGTATCCCTACGCCGAACGATATGATCTGCAAAAACATGTTTTTAACAGCTGTCACTTCTGACAGTCAAAATTTAGATATATACCTAAATGTTGACTGTCAGAAGTCAGCTGTGAGCTGTCAGTCAGCAACCAAAGAAGCCATGGGGCTACTGTAGTACATATTCGTATAGCCCGAATGGGTAGTGAAAAAATAGTCAACATTATCAGGTTTAGATATAATTAATATATGAATTAAAAAATAGGATCAATTAATTTAAATAGCACTCTAAAGTAAAGTTTATGCAAAATAAAATTTCAGCACAATGATCACCTCTCTCCCTTAGATGGGGGTGGGGTGTGAGGAGGAATTCGGGATAACCTTCATCCCCCTCCACCAACCCCTTACGTTAGTAGACGTCAGATGCACGGGTATGGGAAGTAAAATAATATGTACTTTTAATCTGGGATTTCATTCCTCCTAAACCGATTCATTATTTGGACAGTCGGGAGCCCGTTTTTCTGCTGCGATGATAGAATACTCCCTTGAGGGAACCATGCCCGGGACTAAACCACTGATTTATTTGTACTTTTATTTCTAGCCAGCTATGTTTTATTAGCTTATGAGTCGTACCATTATACACATATCTATATACAAAAGAAAAAACCCGATAATATATTATACGTTCTTTTATCGCACTGCTTTTATTAGTAGTAAAAAAAACATAACCTAATGAATCACTTATTCATAATTAAGCTATGTACTTTTTTGATCGTGGTCTTATAACATAATCATATTTGATCTAGTTACCACTCACTCCCTTCCCGAACTATGTCCTACCACCCATCTGTGATCCATACATATTTACACTAACAAGGTAGTGACGATGAAATAATACTTTTGAATATATGTACGTGAACTTACGTTACGTTACGTTACGTTCAAAAGAAAATTGCTCACTAAACTCGACAAGGACATTATAACTTAAAGAAAGTGTACCCGAATTCGCTTGGAGAGAAAGTGGAGCACCATTTGTGATAGGCCACCCTCAATAGGCCTACACCCAGTTGGGACTTGAACCAATAAACCACGATAAATGATCTTTAAATATAGACCGTTTACCCAAAAGCGTTGAGTATGAGCCTTAATTATAACAACGTGGATAGTAATATAGTCCTATATTATAAATAAATAATAATATTTAGCACCACGTCTTACTACCCGTTCGGATTATACGCTTTAAGTACTTATTACGCTAATGGATTAGGAATTTAGAAGGTTGAATTAGAGGAAATGAACCCACATCTGCGTGGAGGGAGAGTGGAAAACCATTTAGGAAAAACCACCCTCAGTTCACCCGACCGAGGTTCGAACCTCAATCTCCCCATCCTCAGCAGTCGAGCTCAACACGACAAGCGCGTTAGTCAACTACGCCACCGAGGCGGGTAATATAAATAAAAGTTTCGCTAGCATATAAGCTCGCATGACCTCTTGATGCAAATACCTTAATATTTTAGCTGAGTAAATTGGTGTAATCAAGTCCACTATGAAAATGTGTTAATAAAGAGTCGGTTACAAACACATTTTTAAAATTGAAAAGTCATTCGACCAATGGATATTTTACTAACGCCTATTTATTTTTTAAAAAAAATGAGTTTTTGTATGCATTTCATGCAAATCTCACTTCACCGATTACGATGAAATTTTACATGGATAGTAATTCAGACGTCCGGTTAACATATTCTAATTTAAATATATGTAGACAAATTTTTTCTCACTATGGTGGCTACCAAACCCTATTATTAGATTTTTATCAGCCTTTTACTATCAGATTGCCTATGGACCAACTTAGAAAGTTACCCATATTAGATAGTAATATTTAGCACCACGTCTTACTACCCGTTCGGTTTATACGTTTTAAGTACTAATTACTCTAATGGATTAGGAATTGGGAAAGTTGAATTAGAGGAATTGAACCCTTATTTGCGTGGAGGGAGAGTGAAAAACCATTTAGGAAAAACCACTCCCAGTTCACCCGACCGAGATTCGAACCTCGATCTCCCCATCCTCAACAGTCGAGCTCAACACGACAAGCGCGTTAGCCAACTACGCCAGCGAGGCGGGTCCCATATTAAACATAACAGCCATCTTAAAATAAATTTGTGGCTATAAAACTATATTCTATACCCGTTCAAAATTCTAGCGCTTAAACTATGGGAAGCCTTATTTTAAATACGGCATCAAATTACCAACTTAGCTCTAGATCATCCATAATATTGTCGGTTTCAATAAAAAAAATTATTGCTGGTTGAATACACTATGTAATACACTTGTGATCAGATAGATTCCCCATCTTTAAACCCTTTCAAATAGCCCAACACAACTCTCTCAAGAACCTATATGATCCTCCTAACATGTATCCAAGCAAACACATCTACATAGATCATATTACAATATCAATAAAAAGAATATAATATTAATAGCAATACCCGGGTCAGTTAAAATAAATTGGCAAAATATATATATATTAAAAAAAAACTAAAATCCATATTATTGAGTTTTGCAGTCGTAGAACTTTCTTATACCATTGAACTCATTGAACCATAGATTATATATATATATATATATATATGTAAGCATGCGTTTTAATTCCAAGTTGAGTTGATTGTATAGTTATTATAAAATCTGTATTATTAAGTTATTTTAGATGAAGATGTTAAAAGAATAAAATGAAAATTGTTTGATGTTTAGTAAATTTATCACCCTAAAATATTTTGACCAACCTCTTGGTCTAGTGGTTACTAATCTGGAGGTCCCAAGTTCAATTCCCGATGGCACAATAGTAATTTTTCCAGAAAGGGAAACTGTTCCTATAGTCACCATGATTTGGTTAATAAGGCCTAATTTAGGTTTAAGAAATACATTGGTTCCACACCTTCGTAATCACTATCATTCACATCATATCATGTGGGTATGACGTGTAGACAACTTCCTTTGGTATACCCTGAGCAACATTTTTTTACACACACACACACACACACACACACTACCGAACTAGATACTGCTGCATCTCTAAAGATCAAATATAGGCTACCATAAAATAAAATAAATGTTTTTAATGTTATGTAAATAAATGATATACTCCATATTATTATGATTATGTTTAGGTTCTTATTTCTAAACTATAACATTACATAGAATGATTACTGTTAGTTTTATTTATGAAAGAATAATAAACAATTAAAGAACAAAGAGCACATTGCTCGCCACTCGAGATATAGACCGGAACTAACTAAGACGTTGCACAAGACGCTTTGGTGACGTCATCACAGAAGTGACTTCACAAATCTTAAAGTAGAATAGTTACTAAACTCGTGTTTGTTGTTATAGGCCTAGTTAAGAGAATGTTCATTTATTATACACAACAATTACTTATTAATACGTCTATTAAATACACAAGTCTAGAGTCCGTCGCACACGTCCATTACACTGTGAAAACACGCACTCTAGTGTTGACACACTAACTTAACTTGATAAATAAAAAAAGAAGATATTAACATATATTTTTATTTTAGATACGTATTACAAAACACATCTCATGTGAAGAAAAGGTGTTTGGCTAGTTTTAATAAATTGAAAAAAAAAAGATCAATGGCGAGAAGGTAAACATAGAGATTTATGAAATAATAGATAATGTATTTTAATTTCGTTCAACAATTTGTAATAAATAAAAAGTAAAGAAGGCTTTGCTTTAAAATTACCATGGATACGTCAACTAATTAGAATTTATTTCAGAAAAGCATTTTTTTGGACAACAGGCCGGGTGAATCCAAATTTTCAGCAACATCAATTTTTATTTCATTTATTCCAAATTCACAACGTGTTCTTACAATTTAGGAACCTAAATTCTTAAAAGATAATCAGTTGTGAACTTAAACACATTTTAAAACAAATATAAAAATGGGGAAATGTGATCCTTGCTCAAATCCATGTGGTCCCAAAGATACGAACGGCAGAAGACAGGTCCTCATCGACAAGTTTGAGAATCTTCTGAACCATCTTGATGAAAGGTGAGTGGTGATCTTTCTTTGACTGACGTAACATCCGTGGGAAAAAAAAGGAGAGGAAAACGAATGAAAGATATGAATTTACACGTAAATCTCGGTACACACGACACAGATTATTGTAACCAAATTAGTATTATTATTAGTACCGAGTCTTACTATCCGTTCGGGTTATACGGACTTACGCTAATGTGTAATGATAGAATTATTGTAGCCCCTAGACCACCAGGTCACCCTTATAACCCAAAGTTGTACAATAAACTGTTACCTAGAAATGGCGTTGTGTGAACACCAAAGATTGTACAAGATTAGGGTTCTGTTTCATAAAGCTACAACTAGACCTAAACAATCTACAAAAGTGTAAGAATTGAGGTAATTACGTTTCATGAATCTACACGTAAACACTTGTAAAAAGAAATTAAATTTTACAATCTAAAACTTTTTTTTACAAGTAGGCCCCCTAAAATTATAATTGTTTCATAAAGATATTTTTAGATTACAAGCACATGTAAATCAATATTTCATACAAGTCTCAACCAATAGGTAAAATACTTTAAAAGTGCAATTTTAATTAATTATTTGTACATAATTAGTTTAGGATACTACTTTAATGAATACGTCACATGTGTAAACATTCTAAGTGACATGTATTATGTTTATAGACGTATAACGAGTGTGTAGACATGTTATTATTGAGTTTGGAAAACAAGAAAAAATTATCGAGGCTAGGAGACAGACACATATGAACAGTCTCGAATGAGTTTATTGAAATCTGAGAAAATAATACAAGATATAGATCATTATTGTGGTATAAAATAAATCACCATCTGCCTTGGGTCAGGAAAATGTATGTTTACGTGGTACTATAAATTAATGTAGAGTCCCAAATGCTAAAAAAAATCAGTATAATATACTTAGTTCCATGATTTTAATTTATTATTTAACTCTAATTTAGGAAACCTTTAACAAAATGTATTTATGGCCAAATATTTAAAAAAATTAACTGATATTTTGATATTTAATTAAACATGCCAAAAAACCATTTTAAAACTGTTTGTGAACTTTTGGTTTTTATAACAATGGGGACTAAATTGTATATATCAATATTTCACTTGTAAATAAAACATCTGATTTGTAAATATCGTTCTCTCTACAATCACACTATAATTTAAAGCAAACTATTTATGAAACCCTATAAATTTACCAATCGTAAGACGTTCACTTGTAAATGATAAATTGTAGAATTTTAGGTTTATGAAACACGCCGATGCTTTGCACAACTTATTGTATACAATTTCAAGGAAAAATAAGATGTCCTAACACGCCCATTTTTACTATTCAATTGGGTTGTTAACAATAGAAAACTATCTGCTAGACGTGGACAAATTTAATATATATTATAACGTATGTACTAGGCATCAAATTATATATAAAAGGTTCAATATAAAGTTATTTTTGTATTAAAACAAATATAAATATAAAGAATAAATTTAATATATTTATTATTAACTTATATACTATTTGTTATTAGTACAACAAAAGCAAAGGAACTATCGCATTGTTCACAATATTGTTTACATGCCATGTAAATAGTTTTGAAGTGAAACTTGTATGCAATCGGTGTGACCAAGATATTGTACAATAATTCCTTTCCCACATTTTTGTGTGAAAAGTTGTGTCATGTGTAACTCGCTTAAGCTGAAAGACAAGAAAATAATCTTAATCACGTGACGAGCTGTAAGCCAATCACAAGATCCCAGCCAGCCTCATCGGCACTGTCCACTCGACAAGACTTGGATTAACTTCAACTTTCCTTTTTTTGTGCGACAGCCTCATCTTGGGAGACAAAACACATTTTCAAAACCAACGAATCAATCACTGCGCATGCGTCTGGAAACTTACACTAAGTACAAATACACATCTACCATTTTGAAATTATTTGAAATAACTCGTTAAGGCCCTTTATCTTCTACTTCTAGAGTACATGTCTAAAACCTATTTTGTGGGATGGTTGGTGGGAGGGTGAAAGGCGTGGCGTGGCTTCACAACCGACCAAAGTATCCTTCAGCACCAACATGAACAGATGGATCGTGGAAACAGTAGATGGCGCTAACTACCGGACAGGTCTTGCGGAAAAATCATACGTTTGTAAATATCAGTTTTGTCAAGAACGAGTGTAACTCTTATGTTAATATTTTCAACCCCCCCTCTAAGATGTTTATCGATGTTTATTAAATGAATCTTAAATTATTTTTTTATTAATCCGGCAGTTTTCTATTGAAAAATGTCCACTTTTATCGATATTCGATCATTGTTAAAGTTATAGAGTAGGTGTGTATATAAAAAGTAGAACTTAGCCAACATTATTATATTCTTGAACAGACCGTTTCTGAAAAGAAAATTGCAAAACAATACAAATTCTTGAATATAACCGTTTGTTCCGATGGCTCTGCATTTCCACGCCAAATTAAAACGGCCAATCGTCTTGAACGGGAAGAGTTCTAGTTAAACTTAGATTTTTTTCACGACAAAATAATGTTACATTTAAAAAAACACTGATATTACATTATTCTTAAATATTTGTTTATTCGTCATAATTATGTCATCAACCTTACGATTTGTTTGCGTTCGCTCTCCTCTTTTTCCCATTCTAGGTAATTTTGTTTACATTTTTGTACGTTCTTCTGTCAACATCGTTCGCTATCTGGTTCATATATTCCAATCTTGATCTCTCTCTTGAATTTCTACAGTTCCATATCTATAAATAACTATCTTCGTCAAAGTATCATTTATCAGTATGACTTCCCATGCTAACTCTTATGTACTACATACCTTGCCAAACATCCTTTTTAATTTGTTTTTCTCAGAACTTTTAGATACCATCTTCATCCATGATATAGTCAACATTCTTTTGTAGCACCGCCCTTCAAATGCTTCTAATGGTTTAATTTCAGTTGTTTATCTACACTAATATTATAAAGAGGAAAGATTAGATTTTTTTTTTGTAATGGATAAACTCAAAAACTACTGAACCGATTAAAAATTTTCTTTCACCAATATAAAGTTACATTATCAGCGAGTAACATAGGCTATAATTTATTTTGAAAATTTAATTTATTCCTTATAAAAATGTCGATAGTATATTATATAGTCATTGGAAAAAAAAGTTGTTGAAGGGAAAGTGGGGTTGGTGAAGAGATGAGGAAAGAGAAATAGATGTAGTGACGAGGAACGCAAAAAAAAATATATTAGAATAAAGTTTGGGGAAATGAGGGGAGTAAATGAAAGTGGAGGAAGCTGAAAAATTAATTTGATTTTAACAATTTGTTTGATTGGTGTATACACAACTCCTTTCGCGGCTAGAGCAAACAAAATTATAGAGGAATGAGATGAAAATAGGAGGGAGGATAAAAAGAGGGAAGGGGCTATACAGTGATGGTAGGACTGTATTTTTTTTAAAGTTTTTTTTTATTGACATGATGGATGATTAGAAGCTTTGTTTTACAGGATTCTTTACAATAATTTTTTACGGGGAAGGGGGCTAGTCCACGATAAAATAAGACATGGTGGTACTAAACTATTTCTATCTGGTTTTGTAGAGCATCATGTGTCAACATAAAGCCTATTATGTTTCTGCTGGCGTGTGAGTTGTTATGACACTCCAGCTTATTCTGCTAACTATCTTTGGCGAACGCGTGTAGTTAACTTTGAAGAAGGGGTACCGTGAATTTATTGCGATATTCTTTCGGCGTTTATGGGTGGTATTCGTGTTAGGCTCTTGGTAGGCTAACTCACTTGGCGTAGATGTACGGAACGCGAGAAAAAGCGATTTTTTTTGCCGTTTTTATAGACAAATATTGTTTTTGGTCAAAATAAATAAAGTATTGCTTCAATATGAAAAACTTAGTTTAGTTTTCCTCACATAGTGATGTAAACAGTGGTTTAATATCTGTCATGAGTATAGTGGCATTAAAAGACAAAACATTTTAAATGGAGGGAAAAAGTTATTACAATCCAGGACATCCTTTACAGATATTCAACAACTGTTGATATAACAGGTTGTGAATAAAATTAAGCCCTATGTTTGTATTGAAGCAATTTTCGGTTTATTTTTTTACCAAAACTCCAAGAATATTTACCTTTCTCGCATCCCCTACACAAGATACACTTTATTATTATTATTATTATTGTTAGCACCACGTCTTACTACCCGTTCGGGTTATACGCACTTAGGCTAACGTGTAGTGGTAGGGTGATTGTGAGATGAAATGGAGGACCTACATTTTAACGTGGGATCCAAACCGTGGTGGAGGCCTGGCACTTCACACATTCACAAGTTGTGATTAATACACGTCTTATAAGAGGGGAAGGAAGGGTTTGGCAATCAGATAAATCTGTGCCGGGACCGAGGATTGAACCCCAGACCCCAAACACAGAAGTCTGACACCTTACCCCCAGACCACCAGGTCACCAATAGAATTCATTGTATAACATTTTTGTGTAATAGATGTTTCAAGGCCTTGGTCTCATAGATTGCAAACAAGCTCTCTACCTGGAGGCTGTCACAACACACATACGATTGCATACAATATTTGACTAAATTGCGACGCCTACTTTGCCATTTTTGTGTTTAAATAATCATTGAGTAAACTTTTAAAATATTATCTAAGCCCCTAATATAAATATTTATTTAACAAAGAATGTTAATGTGAAAAAACGATTATTTTAAAATTCTACTAATTTCATTTTAAGCAGGTGAAAAAAATTGGGGTTCAATTTCTTATAATTTTAATTTATTGTTTTGATCAAGAATTTGTCCAAAAAAAAAATTCAATCTTTTATTAATAATATGTGATCGTCTATCAAACAGGGTTATTTATATTCACACATTTTTTAATGTAAAATAAAAATGGCTGATACAGGATTGTTTTACTTCATACATGGTAGAAGATACCGTGTACAATGATCAGAGCAAACCAAACTTGTACAATCTTGTGGCAACGACATCCTATTAAATTGTAGCCTGTGTACAGGGCCTAATATAGTCGTATTCAGCAAGTCCCAATAATTTCATTAATATACTCAAAATTTAATGGAGAAAATAGCATCCAGGGAAGCTTCAAAGCCAGATTCTGAGAAATTAGTTATCCAAAAGGGAGCAGCTAACTGCATAGTAGAAAAAAATTTCAATGATTTAAGTCATAAAGTATAAGTAAGTGGAAAATAGTTGATTTTTTTCTAGTAATACTGTAATTAATTTTTTCAAATTATTTCCAGCCCCTGTGAATGGGACGTGCCTCCATCTTGCATCAAGGAGACACAAACAATATGCACACCCCTCTGTCTCCCGTGTGGACCATGTGGACCTTGTGGTCCTTGTGGACCATGCGGTCCCTGTGGGCCATGCCCCCCTTGTGGTCCTTGTGGACCTATATCAATGGGGCCATGTGACCCATGCAACCCATGCTTTCCTTGTCCTCCGTGTGGTCCTTGTGACCCTTGCGGGCCATGTGGGCCATGCGGGCCTTGTGGGCCGTGTGGGCCATGCTTCTACCCAATGCAGTGTGGGCCTTGTGGGCCTTGCGGACCTTGCGGGCCCTGTCCACCAATGTGCATGGATTCTTCCTGTGGTGGTATTTCACAGGTGAGCTACGGTTATGTACAAGTAGGTTAAGAAAGCTCAAAAAGTGTCTTTATTTGAGAATATTTAAACTCAAACACACACACACACATATATATATATATATATATATATATATATTTTATAGGTTAGATGACTTTTTTTTACCAAATATTTTACGTTCAACATCAAATAGCTAATAATAGGCTAGTTATTCGAGCCCCGGATTTCAAGGGTACCCATCAGTATTTTCCTGGAAAGGACAGGAAACACAATTATGAAAAAAAATTGTACTCAAATCTACCCTCTCAACAAAAATAGGCATCACAATATGAATTTAGCTCAGCCTGGGTGTCAGTCCTTCTGACCAGTTTGTGACAAATGAACACGACTAAAACGACTTACTTAAATATTTATTTTGTAAATTTCATAAATTTACAATTATTACACCTGTATACGAGAATCGAACCCAGGCTTAATGCACCAAATCTCTACTGCTGAACTATCCAAGATTCGTCCAGTGATCAAAGCCGCTCTTCACTCGTTGTTTAAGGCAGAGTCTGTGATGGACGTGTGGAAATCATCGACTACCTATTGAGCTATCTTTGATACCACAGTCATTGCCGACTCGGTAGTGGCTTTATGCTGCCTTTTGCGCAGCGGCATTAAACTTGAAAGCGGATATCATGGATAAAGCACACGCTCGTTTAATTAATTGTAAAGGACCAGCGAAGCTTGGGAGATGAAAATGATCTTTATGTACGGACAAAGCGTCAGATAACATATCAGTAAAATTTAAAAAAATGACACCCGGGCATGGGAATTGAACCCAGTACTCTTGGATTAGCGCACCAATTTTCCTACCACTGAGTTATCCAGGATTCACCCCGGATTCAGGGTCATTATCCACCCAACATTTAAACAAAGCTAGTTGTCATTTTTAGCAATTTACGAATATATCTGGTTGGGCTAAATTGATGTTTTTCATTGGGTTTTAAAATTTATCCCAACCTTATTTTAATGAAGCTTATGTGAAATCACCTCTATGGTCTAAGTGGTCAAGAGTTCCTGGTTACAGATCCAGAGGCCCCGGGTTCGAACCCCGGTGTTTCCAGATTTTCTATGAAGCAGTGGATCTGTATCTGGGTTAACTCAGCCTAGTGAAGACAAATGAGGAAATACTTGAAAAAAAAAGTATTGACTCCGATCTAGGAAACCGGAATAAACGGCTGGAGGGTTCTCTGTGCTGACCACGTGACACCCTTTATCCGCAGAGGTTGAGACTATATTTGCCAACAAACCATAGTCCCTAGGTTAGTATTGATCGATTGCGTGCTGACACCATGGAGTTGTTTTTTATCATGGGGAAAATGAAGCTACACTTAAGGTGCTTCTTCTCTGGCAGTTGGCTTTGACTTCCGATCCTTGGATCCTGAGGATATGGCCGAGTACTCAGAACCCAGAACCAGACCAGCTTGTGATCCTTGTTGTTCCTCCTCCACAGGACCAAAGGTCGGCGATCAGAGCCCGCTGCCAGTCCAACCGCTCCGATAAGTACAAGACGCGGGAGCTGAGGTCTAGCATTCTCTATACGAGCTGCGATTGCACCAAGAAGAACGGCCTCCAGGACGACTGCCGCCGCACAGGCTGCGGTGTCGCCGAGTGCGCAAACCTGCCTGATCCCCAGTGCAGACCCAGCGGCGGGCCAGGCTCTGGCATGTCGTCCGGGGGTGGCTCCTACTCCGGGGGGCCGTCAAGTTTCAGCAAGGTTATCGGCCAGGAGATCAAGTCTTGCCCTGACTGCTGTGTCCCCATGTTGTGCACAACCGTGGAGACCAGCATCCCCCAACCGCCCCCGCCCCCGAACATGTGCTACAAGTTCAAGTTGACCGACCCTCCTTGCGTCAGGGACTGGTGCATACCATGCAAGCAGCACTACAAGGACTGCAACGAGTTTTGAGGGACTACGTCGGGTATCTACAATGCAAAGTCACAGGTAGCAAACTCAAGTTGACCGGCCCTCCTTGCGTCATGGACTGGTGCATACCATGCAAAGCAGTGCTACAAGGACTGCTACGATTGTTAAGGGACCTCGTCTGGAATCTACCATGCAAGGTGACATGTCTTTGTAATGTGTGGACTTGAGAACAGTTTCTTTAGAAATTGGGACAATTATCCATTGTATACACAAACTTAAAAATCATCATTTGATTTCCTTCGTGAGTCTTACAGAAGAACTGGACACTAACGTTTTCGGGAAACCATCGAGATCCAGATGGATTTGCACTGTCCTTGCAGACGTAATAATCAATCCTGAACCTGTGATTTATTTAAAAATATATTTAAAAAAACAAAAGACAACAAGCAAAATATACCTAAATATAAAAACAAATGTTTCGACATTCAACTTTGATAATTTCTTTCACGGTTTTAAAACAAGTTAACCAAAAGTGTGTTGTTTACAGCTTGTATGGTCTAATTTATTTGTATTTCATGTCCTAAGAAATCATTGTTTCTTTCAATTTTAGAAGTAATATAAACTTTGTCGTGAATTATTTTGAGAGTGGCAAGAAGTATATTTAATATTTCAAGCTCAATGGTGTTGTGGCCATTATAATTTTGACATGTGATGTACAATTCCATTTTGTAAATTATAAATTGTTTTCACCCGGAAGTATTTCTTATTATTTATATTCTCTTTTCCTCGCACGCTTATTTGAACAATAACTGGCAAAATAATTTCCAAAAAAGTAATCACTCACATAATAAGGTAGTGCAATATTTAGGTATGTATTTCATCTTAATGGTCTATTTTGTGGATCCTATCATGGTTTAATCTCGTATCTAAAAACAAGTACATTTGATACCACTTATTAACTATTTACTTTTCTGATATTGGAGATACACTTATTAATACAAACGGAAAGCCTAGTTACGCTATAAGAAAACACAAAATAAACCTCCATGGTATGAGCACACAGTCGAGCTATACTGACCAAGAAACCGCCACCGTTAGCGATGAAAGTGCCAACATTTGTGGAGAGAGGGTGTCATTGGTCATCAAACTGAACCCTATGGCTATTAATCTCAGTTTTATAAACCAGCGCTGCTACTTCTTTACATTATGCATCTGAAATATTAACTTATTTTAATTTTTGTATAAATGTGTATGGTTTTTAACACAAAGTATAACAACGGCTTTATTTAAGGGGTTAATGATGGTTTTAAAGGACATGAACAGGCACACATTAATAAAATAGTCATATTTTGGAGACTACCCTTAGATCACTTCGAAATTCGACCATCCTATAATCGATAGCCTTGTATATTAATAGGCTGATGCCTTAGACCATGTAACAGTGTGGTAAGTTCAAGAGTGAAATGAGTCAAAAGGAAAAAAAATATTTTTTGTCGATATTAGTTCAGGCATTTAATAACATATCTAATTTGTAAAAAAAAAAACTTATTTTAATAAATCTTGCAACTATAAGATGTCTCTGGCAGGGATGAGAGCCAAAAACTTTCAAGAAATGAATGAAAGAATATATATTTACTACACGTGTTTAGCGACGTAACCGAATACGGAAACTGTTTGAACCTTATTGATCAATTTAATATATAAAATAAATACCTATCAATTAGTGTTTTACCCATTTCAAGGGCGGAATGGTTTAAGGTGTTACTCTCGTGTTGAATTGGCCTGCCGATGACAGGGATATCGGGGTTGGAATCAGTTTTAAAATGCTTCCTTCCCTATCCCTACCTTTATTAGATTAATTATTATAATAACGTGTACCTGAAAAGGTAGTAGGACACAGTGATAAAAAAAATTAGGACAATAAGTGTTTAAAATTTACATTTGCTTTTAAAAAAAATTATAAAATAAAAACCGTTGAAAAATATATTAATGAAATTGAGTGTGTGTCTGTGACAAGCGTTGCCCGGGATAGCGCCGCAATGAATTGTGTGGCTACCGCAGGCAATACTGGGTACTTCTGACAGTCGTTAATAAATGAAAACTTATTTTCCTTTAGTTTTACTTTGTTTCCATAGTAACTATATTTAGAATGTAGAGAAAAAAATCAAACAAAAAAATGTATACCTTTGGCTTGGTTTACTAAAAATTTTAAAGTATACTCTCGACAAAATTATGTGAAACTATTTCATATTAGCTTTAGAAAATTTATAGTGCGCTTATTTTTATTCTAAAATAAAATATATCGTTAAATTTTTAGACATGGTAAGACAGTTACACTAGTTTTATTAATATCCTATTGAAAGTAAGCTATTGCAACGAAGTGTATTGGACAGTGCCTAAAATGCATACAATTATTTTTATAAGACTTTTTATTTTCTATAAATGTCTTATGTTACTCCTTAGTATTAACTCTTTACGAACAAAAGAGACTAACCGAGTTTTTTGTGTTGCTTATTGAATACTAATAATTATTATTCTTTTAAATTGCCTCAAAATCAAGGTCACTTACGATTTAGCTATTGCTTAGCTTAAAGCTCTTTTTTTATACAGTATACTTAATTAGAAGCTATGGAAGTAAACTTATATATATGTTTAGACTGTTAATATGTATTGGACAAAGTTTTGACAGCCCTTGATAAAAACACCATGGAAATTTTTAAATAGAAAGTTTGAAATTATATATGTTGAATAATATAACTACTGTTAAGATATTCTTTCCCGTAGAGTCCTGTGTTGTAAGCTGTGTCGTCAGGATATTTTTTCTTGTGGAGTCCTGCGTTGGAAGCTGTGTCGTCAGGATATTTTTTCTTGTGGAGTTTTACGTTGGAAGCTGTGTCGTCAGGAGATTTTTTTCTTGTGGAGTCTTGCGTTGGAAGCTGTGTCGTCAGGAGATTTTTTCTTGTGGAGTCCTGCCTTGGAAGCTGTGTCGTCAGGAGATTTTTTTTTCTTTTGGAGTCCTACGTTGGAAGCTGTGTCATCAGTAGATTTTTTCTTGTAGAGTCCTGCCTTGGAAGCTGTGTCGTCAGGAGATTTTTTTTCTTTTGGAGTCCTACGTTGGAAGCTGTGTCATCAGTAGATTTTTTCTTGTGGAGTCCTGCCTTGGAAGCTGTGTCGTCAGGAGATTTTCTTTCTTTTGGAGTCCTACGTTGGAAGCTGTGTCATCAGTAGATTTTTTCTTGTAGAGTCCTGCGTTGGAAGCCCCACGTTGCCGAAGCCAAGTTGTGGAGAGTTGTACTTAGTACATTTTTGATGTAAGCCGTATTCGTTAGAGCCTCGTTGAAGAGATTGTTTTTGTGATCCGGTGTGATGATGATGATAAGGGTAAATTTTAAATTATACTTATATGTGAAAGCAGCTATGTGGAGTAGACAATTTTTTATTGATTAGGCTATTTAATTATCTGGGCCATAATTATTTTATTTGAAAAATCGATGCGGCAGCTTGAACGTGATAGCTTAGCGTGTTGCAGACAGTTTTATTGTAGGGTGTAAGAATTTTAATTCTGTAAATTTCTATTTCTATTTAGCTATAATTTATTCTTAGGTGAATATTTATTTTGTTTCATACTACTTTTAATTAATTCTAATTAATCGCATTTTATCGAAGGAAGCACCCATAATGGCCGTACTATGCTTGGTGGAAAGAAATGGACTCCAGCAGTGGGGGAAGGGGGGAGAGAAAAGAAGAAGCGAGGTTTTGTTTTTGTTTGGGAGTTTTGATTTTTTATGGGCATTGTTGAAAAAAGTGGAGAAGGAAAAAAATAAAACTACAAGACGGGGGCTAGTGAAAGCAAATGGAAAAATAAAGTATTTTTTTGAAGAAAATTTAGTAGGAATACCTTTACAACCCTAGCATTGATGGTTCGTAATACAGCAGCAGACCACGGCTAATACATGTAAGTTATTCAGATACAGTAACTGTCTCCAAAACAGAAGCTGCTACTACTAGACTACATAATAATCGGTTTGTAAAAAAATTTACTCAAGAACGTAACTTGACTGTTTTGGCCAGTTTAATGACTTCGACAAATGCAATAAATTTATTCAATATTTATTATTCTTATTAACCACTGAATAACCTCATTGAGGAAATTGACTGTATTGTATATAGATTTAAGGAGTTCAAATTGTCTAGTAAGTAAGTTTTAGTTTAATAAGTCAGATTAATAAAAAAGGGTACATTTTTGTCCAACATGGCCCAGAGGTCCTGAGAAAGAGAGAGTCCTTGCTCAAATTGTCTGTAATATTATTGTTATAATACATATTTTTTTAACCCCGAGACATTAAATGGTTCTTGTTGTAAATTGTCAAAGCTTGATTGTGAACCCAAATATTATAAACATTAAGTTAAATTTTAATATAGAAATTTACAATGGCTTAAATAAAGTGGCTTTCAATTGAAATTAAATTTACAAGGGTTCACAGTAAGGTTGGAAGTTGAATTTGAAAATCAGAGGTTTATATGTTACGAATCCTTCCAACAGCAATGTTGTGGACCGACTGAAGAAAGAAACTTTCTTTTCAGGTAAATTAATCAAAATAAATTGTTCTGGACTATTCTTTCTTTCTGTAGGTTGCACCATGTTCCAGAAAGGAGGGGGAGAAAGAGTTTTCTCGAAGTTGTTATGTTTCACAAGTATTTACAATAGGAGTGGGGGACTATGAACAAAGGAGCTTGATTGTAAACACATAAAAAATAAATAAATGATCACCCAAGTGTGTGAAAAGATTCCCTTACATATGTGGATGTATTTAGTTTTATATTATGAGATTATTCTTAATTTGAAATATATTAGGAGTGTTAACTTTAAATAGCAGTATTACGACATGAAAACTTTATTTTATAATTATATATTTTTAAACATATATGTATAATTTTGTATTTGTTAAAATAATTTATGTCTAGACGAACTGGTTGTGAGAATTTAAAAAATGTTTTAGCACTATAGCTTACTAACGTTACTTAACTTGTCTTAAAATAAAAAAGTAGCTATGAACATTGTAAATTTAAAAATAACTTAAATAAAAAAAATGCATTAAAGGGTAGTTTATATGGGTCATCGAGGAATAAAATATGAATGAATAACTAAATGGAGAGTTAAATGACTTAGAGGCAAAAGAAAAACAAAAAAACAAACAAAAAAACTCACACTTAACTATATTCCGTCTTTTTGATTAAAGGGGAACTTAGACCTCTCCATAAAAGATAAAGTAAACATATTTTTCAGGATGTGTGGTCTAAGTGATGATAAACATAATTTATCCACTTTAATGGCTGCTGTACAGGGTAAGATGTCACTTTCGCAATAGACTGGATCTCTGATGACGGGGAAATTAGAGTTTTAATTTCGGATGTGTGTACTGAGAGAAGGTTGTCCTAGATAATTTTCACAAACTCCCTTCATAAATATTGGTAAATTTATTCTAAATTAAACCTTCCTCATCCCTAAATTAATAGTATAAATATGTGGATAGCCCGAACGAGTCAGTAATACGCGTTGCGTTTATATATATATATATATATATATATAAAGTGACATCTTAGCCTGTACAACAGCCATTAAAGTGGATAAATTATGTTTATCATCACTTAAACCACACATCCTTAAAAATATGTTTACTTTATATTTCAGTAATACGCGTCGCTGGTTGGATTCCCGGCATGGTCTAAAAATGTATCGTTGTTGAAATGTAAGCTTCATTTCTCGTAATTATGAATTAATGGCTAGGTGGGTGGGTGTTTTGTCTGCTCTATATTTAGTTTAGTTTGTGTGTCTGCTCTATATTTGGTTTATTCTATATGTATCGTGCTGTCAGTTTATAAAGTGCACGTTAAATACCAAAAAAAAAAGAAACTTATTTTAATCTTAGGGCAAGGTAGTAATAATAACCATTCCACTCTACTGGTGTTCTTATTTCGCTCCTGCTTACGACCAGGTATTAAAAATTACTTTTTTTTTCACCCCTCAGGACCCGAGATTGTCTGCCAGAGGCAACTGCCGAATGGGTGGCGTTTCTCCCAAATACAGGACCCGTGAGTTGAGAGCCAGCGTCCTCTACACAAGGTGTGACTGCAAGAAGAGGAATGGCCTTCAGCACGATTGTCGTCGCACCGACTGCGGCCGTCCGGAGTGCGTCATGCAACCCACCCCCCAGTGCCTCCCCAGTGGTGGGCCCGGTCCCAATAACCAGGGGGGCCTGCAGAACGGACAATGCTGCATGCCTTTCTACAGCTGTTGTTGCTGAGGGAATGGGTTAAAATTGTGTAACAGATCGAACTTCTGGCTTTGCTTCCAATTGGTACAAAAATAAACCGTCTTGATATGGGTTGTTTTATTATTATTTTTACGAATGCTTTTTATGAGAAATAGTGACGGTGATTGGCATTGTGAACCGGATTGAATTCCTCCCTGGCTTACAACTGGTGCAGAAACAAATAATCTTAATATCGATTGTGTTGTAAACCTTTAAACTGGTTGTTGATCCTGAGAAACTGCCATTTTGTTTGGCATTGTGAACTGGCATTAATTCCCCCGTGGTTTCGGACTGGTGCAGAAACGAGACGACATAATATCGACTATGATGAAATACTTCATCTGGTTATTGGTTGACATTGTGGACTGGATTAAATTTCTTCCTGGTTTCAAATGGACAGAAAGAAACAAACTTATATCAATCATTCCGTGATCCTTTATTTGTATGTTGCTGCTGAGAAATGGTGATACTGGTTGGCATTGTGATCCGTCTTGCATTCTTACTCGATATCCAACAAGAGCAGAAATAATCTATCTGAATATAGGTTGTATTATTGTCATTATAATGGGTGTTGCTGATAAAATTACTTCTGGATTGTATTACATAGCATTTTATTATTTACATCTGATTTAGAAAGAAGCCACTTAAAAATTATTTAGCGTTAGAAAACGTAAACCTCGCCAATGATTCCAGATCCTCAAAAAGGAAGTACACATAGCTAGATCATACTACAATCTAATTACACTAAACGTTTACATAGATCTCTTGTTTATTAGTTTAAAACCATTTACTAATCTATCTTTGGTAGTTACTCTTTGGGATGCCATTATATATATTTATGAGATTAATTTAACGTTTTTGATATACATTTTGATCTGTTGTTTAATGTGTGATAATTTTATTTTCGTGCGTTGTATTATTTTATGTATTTATAAAATTAAAAGAATTCACCTGGAACAGAGTTTTATTCACATTCTTTATTCCTGCAAAATCATAGACTATTTTTATTATTTAATTACTTAAAAGTGTTGTAGTTGAAATGTAATAATTGACTATCTTATTTGCAAATTAAAATTATACTTCTACATTGGTAAAATTAATTTTTAATGTGTAATATCAATTTTGCTATGAAAATAAATTAACTAAAGTAAAATAGGTTTTATAAAACTAAACATTAAAACTTAATTGATTTAACATATTATATAAAAAAAAGAGCATAGCTTTATAAAAAAGTGATTTTTATTTTTACAAAACATTTCTATTGCCTATTTAACTCAGAATATTTATTTAATGACCCATTTTTTTTATGGAAAATGAGCAAATGTAACCTTAAAGGGGCATCTGACCGACACCATTAGGTTTTAGTTAAAGTGGAGAGCTTCGTTTTACGCGGTGAGTAAACTCTTCAGGGATGGAATGTTCGGTGAGAGATTGGAGAAAGGGCGTAATAAAACAGTAGAATGTTCGAAATCGCAACACAAAAGAAATAAAACGCTTTTATTAACTCCTAAAGTAGAAACACAAGTAACGGAACACTCGAATCTTCGTCATTGCCTCAACAAATAAACGAAGAGGCGAATGTGATTCCCTAAAGGGTAGAGAACTCCGATTTCCGGGGTTTATTTCATCAAGACAATCCCGAGCCCCCCTCCCTCCGACTTTAAGTGAAATGGCTTGTATTCACCCATACATGGAATGTAACCAACAGTTATTTTATTGACCACCACATCTCATTCATTACCGGTTCATGTTTTGAGAAAAAGAATTTTTTGGTAATATTTTTGAAACATAGGTGGATTGAACCCTATATTTCTCGAATACAAATCTCAAAGGCTAATATTAAATTTTATTTTGCATCTATAACTCGAATTCGAATTGTAAAATATTTAAATTTGAATTTTAAAAATGTTATTGAAGTCTTGGTACGACTGACAAACAATATATTAATTTGTAATATCTATTACGTCATAAAAATTCAAAATAGCCATTTATAGTAAATTAATTATGTTAATACAGTTGTGTAATTTTTAATTTTATTATTTTTCCCAATTACACAATTAATAATAATAATAATATTAGCACCACTTCTTACTAACCGTTTGGACTATACGCACCTACACTAATGTGTAATGGTAGGGTGATTTTGAGATTAAATGAAGGATCCACAGCTTAACGTGAGATCCAAACCACGGTGGAGGCCTGGCACTCCACACATTCACAAGCTATGATTAATACACGTTGGAGGTGAAGGAAGGATTTGGCACACTGATAAATCTGTGTCGTGATCTAGAATTGAACCACGATCCTCCAGCACAGAAGTCTTAAACCTTAACCCTAAACCGCGGTATTTACAATAATGGCATTCAAATTGTGTTCGAGATATCGTTTTCTTTTAGTTGTTTACGACTTTGGAATATCTCGAATACCAAAGGATTCGAGGAATTCGAGCGTCCTATGTATAGAATTTTTTAAATATAAATATTCAAATCAATGCTGGTTTTATACACCGCATCCTACGACCCATCTGGGTTATCATAATTTAATTACATAAGTGATATTAGCTAGAACAACATATAGCTTAGAATAAGTGTAATAGCATTTGCGTGGAGGGAGAGTGGAAATAAATTAATAATTAATCAATCCAGCCACAATTTTAGCCTCAACCACCCCATCACCTTCAAACTGTAGTAGACGAGCCTGTCGTTTGGACCACAGGTTCTTAAACTGTGGCTCACGACCTTTTAAAATACTGGCGGTTTCAGTAAAAAACATTGATTAACGTGAGTAAATTAGATTGTTTATGTGGAACTATTGATATTACAATACACTACACCCTTTTATTCTATAGAGCTTTTTTATGTATAACGACGACCTGTTTAGGCTATATGCATACATGATAATTACTTTAATTGGGTAAAGGATGAGGAAGAAAGCATCTTCGAGGTATTCTAGGTGCATTTTCGGAGAAGGAGAATGGTAAACCATTTATAAAAAGTCATCTTCAATAGACCCGACCGGGATTTGAGCCCCAATCTCTCAATCCTAGGCAAGCCAGCTTAACAAGAGAATTATGACTTAGACCAAAGCTTGGTAATCTTTTAGGACATCAATCGACTTTTACATTTATCAAAAGTCCCATGATCACCCTTAATTTCTCCAATCTAATTTCTTTTTTTCTATACAACTTGTATATATTTCTTAAATTCAACATTTTCTCAAATACTTATGACTCTACCTTTATATAAAATATATAAAATAAATAAAAGTACACACCATTTACCCTGAAAGGCAGTCAGTCTCATTTCGACTGATTACTCTATAAACCTCTCTTATAAGTTGTACCATAGTGAGATAAAGCAAGATAGACTTGCCTTTTTTTGAAGATGAAGTTTTCTTAAGAGATCGATTGAAAATTTCTGTGAGCTCGACTGTTCGATCAAGATCGACCTGTTGCCTACCTCTGATTTAGGCCATTTAAAGCAGACAGTTGTTAAAACTGGATTTGTGTCAAACTAAGCTAACTCATCCATTTAATTACATTGTTACGATTATTATTATCATTTGTCATCATATAAATAGAATTAACAATATTAAATATAATTACATATGTGCATTTTTGGGGGGGAGAAGACGTTAAATTGATGGCCTAATTTTCACTAAAACTGACATAATTAAGACTTAACCAATACTGCCCGAGGTCGCTAATAATAATTGTGTCTTATGGAAAAGGGGGGCGAGCAAAATAAATGTAAGAATCTGTGGATTAGACCACGTGCCCACCAAGGTGGGAATCATAATATTTTTTTTAGTAACAATAATTGTTATGTTTTAAATCTAAATTACATTAAGTTTTACTTTCTCATATAGAGAATATATTGTAATCACGAGAGTGTTTTCCATTAAGATAATGATGAATCTTGTAATTTTAATTTCCTCCGTGTTTGAAAAACTTGCTCTGACAGTTCTGTCACGCCCACATGTCCACCTGTAACTGGAGCTACAACTGAAACCGTTAAATAGATTTTGTTCAAACTTTGAATTTAGATGTTATATGGTTATTCTTAAAGGCAAAATCGTGATTTTGATTGTAGTTGTAATGATAGTTTAGTGATAAATAATTTTTGGGATTTTTTTTAATGAGTTAAAGATTTTTTTTATGTATATTTATCGATTGTTTTAAGTGATATATAAAAGTTTAAATTTGTTTTTCTAGAGTAAAAATAGTTAACAACTTTGTACTTTTTTAAAAATTGTTAAAATAAGGTTAAAAATTCATTACGGTTTCGTATGTTTATCAAGTTAATGCTTTAAAAAAATATGAATACTTGTTCAAAAGTGTTTTACGGATGTTATATTTGTACAAATTATGTTCCTAGTTACAATACATTACACGATTAATCATGTACGAGTGAGTTGCAGCATTTTATTTATTCCTTATTTGTGACTAAACCTAAAAACACTCAACATTAAAATAAAGCAACCACAAACATAAATAAGATCACCAATAAGGCTAAACCAACATATTCTCTGAAAACAACTTTCCCCACTTCGGTTGCCGCATGGTCTAACACGCTACTCTCGTGTTGGAATAGACTGCCAATGACTGGGAGATCAGAGTTCGATCCCAGTCAGGTGATTTTCCTAAGTGTGTTTCCACTCACCCTCCACGCAAATGTGGGTACACTTTCTCTAAATAAAACATTCCCAAACCGTACCACATTAGTGTAACTATTACTTAGTCGTATAGCCCGAACGGGTAGTAAGAATCTGTGCTTAAAAAAAGTATACAACTTTAAGTACATTTAAAAACAATCTTTTAGTAACTTAAAAATGTTATTTCGTTTTTATAGTATCGTACAAAAAAAAGTTGCATAGAAGATACACTCCGACGGAGAAATGGATTAGAAGTTGTGTAAGCGTCGCTTATTAATGGCGGTGCGGCTTTTTCTCGAGCCGTTGCATTCCTTGTGAATTGGATAATTATAGACCCAATGGCTTCTTTTAGAGGCGGGTTAGTTAAAACTTCTGTTTCGTTTTATTTGCACAGAAAATGAAGGGTAACAGACATGCTTGGAGGATAATACTTCTACTTCTGTTATGGGCGCTCTTTAAAACTCTTAAGATAAAAGCAGAGTTAAAAGTATATATAAAAAAAATTGATGGTACAGTACACTGCACATAATCTCTATTTATTTTATTTTTAAGGTATATACATTTATTAAAAACTTTTAAGATTTCGAAAACGAAATAATATTCAATGTTGCAGAAACTCTATCAAATAAGAAAAATGAGATAATACACACTGCAACAGAAACATTGAGACAAGAGGGATCTTTCTGTCCACTAAAGAGTATAACAATCATTCTCACTTGCAAAGTTCTCTATAAAAATTACATATGTGTTTGCTTATAGCTCAGAAACTATTGGTTTTATAAAAATATTTTTTTCTAATAAAAGATATTTACTTTTAACATTACTACAACTTTACTATGATACGTTACTGTAACAGTTGTGCAGAGTTAGTCATCGTTGAAATTTTACACCTATGTAAGGAACCCTTAAGGTCATTTTCATGAGAAAATGATAGCAGCCATTTGGTTTTTAATGGTGAACAGTGCCTAAAAATAGAATGTAATCAAAGTCGTTAAAATCGATTTTATTGAAATCCGCTATACCTTTGCAAATATTTGAAATACAAAATAACATATCATTGTAAAGGTATAATAGGCTTACTATTAAAAATTAAAATCTTTAAATAAAATTTATTTTTACCAAACCATATAAGAATATTATATTATATCAGTGAAATTATTATTCTCTTTGTTCGACATAGATGTTCCTCATTTATAAAAAAAAATGTAACAGTGTATATTGTTTAATTTTTTCTCTTAGGTGGAATGTTTCTTTAACAAAGTGTAATGTTTAGTTTCAAAATGTCTAGGATTATTTTTTTTAGTAAATATCGCTTCTCTAAGATAAAAGATAAATAAACTCTATACGGTTGAACGTACATTTATTTACTTCGGTATTAATATAATTGTATACGTACTGTATTGTCTAAGAATTGTGGAACTCAAAGTTAAATAACTTTACATATACATAAATTAAAATGGTTTTAGTAACATTTATAACTTTAAAAGAAACACTTCATATAGAAAACGGATGGTACGCCTACTTCAAATCATAAGATTATCCGCTGACCCGCCTCGGTGGCGTAGTTGGCTAACGCGCTTGTCGTGTTGAGCTCGACTGCTGAGGACGGGGAGATCGAGGTTCGAAATCTCGGTCGGGTGAACTAGGGGTGGCTTTTCCTAAATGGTTTTCCACTCTAGCTCCACGCAAATGTGGGTTCACTTCCTCTAATTCAACCCTCCCAATTCCTAATCCATTAGCTTAATTAGTACTTAAAGCGTACAACCCAAACGGGTAGTAAGACGCGGTGCTAAATAATAATAATAAAAAAAATAAAAAAGATTATCCGCTGGAAATGTTGATGCAGAGTCCTTAGTTCAATAGTAATACGCATTACCAAATGAGATTAGGTAATGAAACAATTGCCATTTTATAAAAAGTCATAAATGTTAAGCAAAAATTTAAGAAAATAAACAACTCATATATGATAATTAATCTAATGGAGTAGGGATAAGGAAGAAAGCCTTTTATAGGTAATATACTCCAATTTTGCATGGAAGATGTGTGGAAAACAATTTTGAGAAAACCAACTTCAGTACCTCCGGGTTTTGAACCCCGATCTCCCCATTATCAACAGGCCCGTCTAAAACAGGAGTGACACCCTAGATTATTCGGCCAGTGAAGCGGGCTTGGGAAATTACAAAGTCACTCGCATGTTGTATTGGCCTGCTCTTGACAGGGAGATCAGTGTTAGAATCAAATTATTGATCCTGGAAATAGAGTCAAGTATCAATACACCAATTATCTGACGGATACTAACAATACCCAAAACATCCAACTAAATGTATAGTAAAATATTATTAATGCTAACCGCAAACGATTATTATTTATTATTTAGCACCGCGTCTTACTACCCGTTCGGGTTATACGCTTTAAGTACTAATTACGCTAATGGATTAGGAATTGGGAAGGTTGAATTAGAAGAAGTGAATCTGAATTTGCGTGGAGGGAGAGTGGAAAACCATTTAGGAAAAACCACCCTCAGTTCACCCGACCGAGATTCGAACCTCGATCTCCCCGTCCTCAGCAGTCGAGCTAAACACAACTCGCGCGTTAGCCAACTACGCCACCGAGAAGGGTCCGCAAACGATATTTATATGAATCAAGGAATAGTTTTAGGGATCCTCTGTGGGATTAAAGCTAGTTCAATGCCGTGGACTTGCTCTCAAAAGAAACAATAATCTCTTAATGTTTAGTGTACATTTGCCTTTGAAAACACCCCTTTTCAGGCCTCTCGAAACCCAAAACTATTTTTTTTTATCAGTAACTCCTAAAAGTTTAGCCCTATTGGCCGTTGTATTCAAAGCGCAAATTATATATTTGCCCAATCTTATTTTGATCATAAGAGAAGAGCCAAACTCACAAACTATTAAAGGACTTCCCTTATATCCTTCATTGAAATAAATAAGAACTACTTTTATTTTCGATTGGTTTTACAAAAATAGTTTGCGTAGTTTTTTATTTTAATCATTATATTTCACTGTATCAACTTTGTGTATCCATGTAATAATTAAAATATTTGCATATATATAATGTTTTCTTATTTAATTAATCTATAGTCTAAGGATCTACTCTCGCAATAGACTATATTGCCGAAGATGGGGAGATACAGGTTCGAATCTCTAGGTTGTATACTGAGGTTGGTATTTACAAGATAGTTATCCACCCTCCCTCTACGCAAATGTGGTTACGCTTCTTTTGAATATATCCTTCCTAATCCCTAAAGCTACTAGCGTAATTTTGTATACAAGCGTGTAAACAGAACGGGTAGTAATACGCGGTGTTTAAAAAAAATATTATATTATGTTGTTTGCTTACGTAGTTTTAAGTGCTGACTTTCTATGCGTCTGGTGATTATTAGTCAGAACTCTAATAAATATAATTAAAATTATAATTACTATATCCACACATAGGATATTTTTTAAATAATACATTCAAAATACAACTACTCAAAGGATTTTAGGTTTGTCAACCAGTTTTTTTCAGGTCACGCGGTTTCCACTGAAAGTAAGAATAACGCAATGCATCATTCTTTTATCTTTTTTTTTCAAGTCACAGCACCTTGATATATGAAACCACTAAGCTGGACCATAGAAGTTATATTCTAGATAGTACTGTAACTTTATTCGGTAAGAATACTAAAATGACAAAGAGATGAAACACACGTCCGCTGCGAAGAAAAATGGGCCATCTCACAAGTATTCAAAATATTGTGTACACACCTCGGTTTTATAACTGTACTACTAAGGATTCAGTGAGTTAGTGTGTGTTTATTTTTTAAGTTTCAACTAATTTGGGATTTAAAGTCCTATTTTCAATTAATAACTTAATAGCTGTATGATGTATGAGTTAGAAATTTTCAAGTACTTGCATTAAAAATAAATTAATTAAATCAAGGTACAGCTAACGGAAACTTATCAAACAATATTTAGGAATAATAAATATTTATGTTTTCACTCTTCTGGTGTTATTTTTGTGGATAATTTCCTCACCTCAAAATGTAGCAACAGTGAAATAGAGAAATAAATGTAGTGGTGTTGTTTTAAACTAATTATTCTAGTTTAATATTAAAACAATGGTCGTACTTTTTTTTTTAATTCCAAAGAATACAAAATTGACTACGTTTAAGGAGTTGAAGATCACTATAATCGGAATATTCTAGTTGCTAGTGAATCAAGAGTTTTTATATTGGCACACGTCCTAGGTTAGTTAAATGGATCCCACTATACAGGATGGCCATAACATCTGTGCACATAAGCAAATACACAGATACACAAAGATAGACAAGTATACGTGCTTATACGTGTTTTAATACATAACACATAACGGCGGAAGTCTATATTTTATTTTCATGAACAAAAGCTTTTCTTGTTGTTGCTCTGCTTTGATTTACATGCATTTTTGCCGATGTGTTCATAATAATTTATGACCAACCTGTAGGAAAAAAAACTCAAGGAATGCATCGTATTCCAATCTACAGTTAGATAATTGATAAAGGTACATCAATAAAATTAGTTTTGGTTTGTTTTTAACTCTTTCAAAAAAAAAGCTAGCATGATGTTAGCTACCGAAAATAGGCTTGTGACACTTTAAACAAATTTTGTAAAAAATAATCTATTTCATATAATTTGTATACATATTGTATTTTTATGTTCTAAAAGACCCTTGATTTGAAAATCAGACTGTATACAATTTAGTACATCTTGTTTGTATTTTTTTTAATTTGCTAGAATAGTGTATTTATTGTATAACAATACTAACCTGGACGTCTCAATCGATAGAAAAGTGTCTGAAACACACTCTAGAAACAAATTTAACTTTGATCCCCGGATTCCTACGACCACTTTTTTAAAATTAAATAAATGTGTCCTTTGTACGCTTGTTATCCGTCACACGTTCTCAAGACGTAGATCTTCCTTCCCCTCCCCCCCCCTCACGTTATCCCCTTGAGACCAAGATCGTAGTGTCCTCCATCTCGCACGTCCTGTCCAGTAGGCGTCCCGGCGCTTCAGGCTATTGTTGCATCTTGATGGAACAAGCGACGCGTCGCGTCGCGTCAGCGTCGAAGCTACAAGGAAACTAATCTACTGCCATCTGATTTCCGGGAGTGCTACCGGAACGAGTGAGAGAAACTCTCACACCAAAACTTGGGGAGGAGGGGTGTGAGTGGGAGGGGTTGATGTTGGGAGCCGGGGAGGCTGGGCGGAAATACAAACCATAAACACAGAAAACTTGTAACAAAAGATCGTAAACATGGCAGAGATTCAAAATATATATATATACGTAGGCCTATTTGTAGTGAGATAGAATAGAAAAAGGATCGTCAAAATGTAAGTTAAAAAAATATATACGTAGGCCTATTTGTAGCGAGATAGAATAGAAAAAGGATCGTCAAAATATAAGTTAAATATATATATATATATATACGTAGGCCTATTTGTAGCGAGATAGAATAGAAAAAGGATCGTCAAAATGTAAGTTAAAGATATATTTATACGTAGGCCTATTTGTAGCGAGATAGAATAGAAAAAGGATCGTCAAAATTTAAGATAAAAATATCAAACTATAAAAATACTCCCTTTATATATAAATTTGAAGAAGTTTGGCTAGAATTAAATATATTTTATTTTCAAAATAGTTCAAATAAATAGTTATTTAGTTATAAAATATAGTTTATCTAAATATATTAAAAGAAAAACTTACCGAGTTCTTACAGACCCTGATAACGTTCATTCTTCAAATTTTATAAGACATGGCCTGAAAATGGAACATTAATAATATTAGGCATAATTAAGTGATACACCATCCATTAAAATAATCAAAACATAATTTACTATCTACTTAATATTCATGTAAAATCCGTTAAATATATACATTTGATATTTTTAATATGTGAATAATTTTTATCTTGTTTATTTGATAAGTAATTAATAATTTTTAACATCGGAATAGATTATATAGTATATATATTTATATTATAAATATGAGAAACATATTAATCTAAAATTAAAATTCAGAAATATGTATGTGTGCTATTTCAAATTAATTATTGTGTTTAAATAACTACTAACGTTGTTACACTTGTAAAAACCAACCCCATTAATTTAAATTTCCAAAGTTTGCACTATTAAATTTAACGATATTTATAGCACGGAAACACTAATTTCACAGAGGAATCCCAACTACACACTAAACACTATGTCACCTCATTTTGGTTTTGATTCCAGTTAATTACGGCGTGAAATAATTTATTTTCATTACCATTCCATCCTTTCATAGCACGGGCGGACATTACATGTTGTGGTTTTGATCATTTTCTCTACACAACTCCTGCCAAATGGTCGTATTTTCCAACTCTCATGCCGTTAATGTTACCCCGTAGACTTGTTGATAGGGGCAATAAGCATTAATGTTTTGAAAAATTTATAATAATATTCTTCTCTAAGGGATTGAATGGTTTTCTATCTTAATTATGGCAATAAATAACAGGTGGAGATATTAAATAAACGTGTTATATATATATGCTTTTATAGAGAAATCCCGTTTTTATCCATGGGACTGTCTCTTTCTATCTTATATAAACACATATATATATATGTATGTGTGTGATAAGTATATTAATTTATCTCTCTATCTCTTTATCAATATATATATATATATATAACTTATAATGAAATGTATCATACTTTCTAGTTAAAAATCTATTTCTTCATATATACACATCTTAGAAAATTTTGACCTTAAAGTAAACTTGATTTCTTAGGCACATTTGGAGGAGACATTTAAAAGGATCCCTTTATATATATATATATATATATATATATATATAGAGAGAGAGAGAGAGAGAGAGAGAGAGAGAGAGAGAGAAATCAAATAGGCTTATTTTTCTCCACTACATTTTTAGATTTTGGGGAGAGCTAGATAGCTATAGGTTTAGGATAGGGTTCCTTTTAAATGTTTCTTCGAAGTCTACCTAAAACAATAATATTTGTTTGAAGCTAAAAAATTTACATAGTGTGTATATTATAAATAGATAAACTATAAATAATGTAAAATTTAATTTTACAGAATTTTAATGAAGGGATAACCAGTTTCAATCAAATTCTAGCACGATAACTTGCAGCCAACACTGCAACTTTCCACTCCTGAGTTCTAGTCCGAGGAACTATAAAAGGTATTCCTATTCATCCATTGCCAGGGTGATATATTAAAGTGCACATACAGGTATTATATCAGGTATTCACCCTCAAACTACATTGATTACTATTTGGATCGAAGAGTGACCCACCGCAAACACTCAAGTGAGAGAGTCACGTAGCTACCGCTCACGTTTGGAGATATATTGTAATGTACGTACGTTTAAGGGGTGATCGAGCTTCCCAGACCATTCAGTAAAATATTAACGTGTTCTACCACTGTCTTCCCCCTTATTCCAGGAAGTATAATAGATTAGAGTGTTCTAAAGCTATATTCATACGTTAAACGAAAACAGCAGGATCTGCTTGAGTGAGATGGCAATTCACACGATTAAAATAAAATTTGGTTAAGGTAGGGTGGAAGGGGAATCAATTGCAGTTTTTATGTAAAACATTCTTTTGGCCAAAACAAATAAACTATTGCTTCAATAGAAACATATTTCAACTCTCTTCACATGGTGATATCAACAGTTCTTAAATATCTGTCATGAGCATCACGGTACTAGATGACAAACTATTAAATGAAGGGGAAACAAGTAATAATTAAATTCCAGGACACCTTCGACAGATGTTAAAGAACTGTTGATATCATGTGAAGAAAATTAAACTCTATATGTTTATTATCTTATTTATTTTGATAAAAAGATATTTTGATACAAAAACTGCTAAACCACTTCTTCCGCACCCCCTTCCCCCGTCTCGTACACTCCTACATTATATCACTACGCTTTGCAACCCAAACTATAAACAGACAAGTAGAACATATTTTATTTTAGAATGGATAACTTTTGTATTCAAATTGTTATGTTTTGTAGTGAGGCAAAACCGAACGACACACACGCTTTAAATGTTTACGATTTTTTTTTCAAATAATTTCACAACAATAGATGCAGTAATCTGTAAGTATCTTTTTTCTGTAGGTGCATGCGCATTGATATCGCCGGTTGGTTTTGAGATCCAACCGGGTGTCTCAAGCTGATGTTTTCACACAGAAAACAAAAGAAAGCTGAAGATATTTGAAGTCATGCCAAGCCGACTACGCCAGGTGGGGATGAAATCTTGTGATTGGCTTAGGGTTAGAACTGACGGAGCGGCTTACATCGAGTCGACGGCCGAGACGGAAAATTTAGCAAACTCTCCACAAGGAACGAACCGTTTTGAGACGGCGCGGTGGTCGTCTCGACGACCTCAAGGTATGTAATAGGCAGGATTGGCCAGCCCCTCCACTTGTTGAGTGAGCACAATTTGAAATGGATCTTGATGTATAGATGATGTCAATGTGGTTATATTAACGGAGATATAATCGGAGAGGAAATAAATGGTACCGTGCACCCCACAAACTTTCTCCCACTTTTATCTTAAAATATACATTTAGTAAAAACTCGTAAGATTTGTGAAATTAAATAGCCTAGATATATACTTAGTTGTGGAAACACTCCACCAAAGATCCTAAATGAAATGATATACACCGGTACGTACTTTCTCTATGGCATTAAGAACTAGGAACAATGGTACAAAAAAAAAAGAGAAAATAGAAACCTCTTTGTCCACCTAAGAGCATAAGAATCAAATTCATTTCGTAAGACCTGAATTAATTTTTTTATATATTTGCTTATAGCTAAGAAATTACTGGTTTTATAAAAATATGTTTTAAATAAAAGATATTTATACTTAATAGTACTACAACTTTACAAAAACAAGTTATTTATTTACTCAAATATTTGCTGAGTAATGATGAAAATTGTAAAATTTCCTTTATGTTAAGTAGTCTCAAAGTGATTTTCACGAGGAAATGAGAATTGCCATCTTGTTATAATGATAAACAATGTCTAGATATAAAATTTTGAAATTTCAAGACAATAGAATTTTTTCCAATTTTGTGCCCTTCAGTAAACTAACCTTAAATATAGGGTTGGATATCTAATTATAAAAAACACCTCAAGTAAAACTTATAAAAAACATATATACCAAGTTTTAGTCCAATCGGTAAAATTATTTTGGCCCTAGCCCGAGGTACAGACAAACAGCATGCTATTTTCCAATTTATTACAAATCTTTAATATATTAAATAAAAATAGCACTGTGCAGTTCTTGGTTAATAAAAAACATAGAATTATTTATCTCGATGAAATCATATTATTTGATACTTATAATTAAATGAAAACTCAAAAAATGCTCACGTCCATATCATAAGTGTCCTTGGACAAGAAGGACATGACAGACTCGTTAGGGGATAATACAAGGGAGGTCGTTAGTAGTGTGAATGTGTGAGTTTATGATTGGTTGTTTAATGTATTAGGTTAGTAGTTGGTTGTAAGGTTTTTAAGATTGTGGTGAATTTGGTGGATGGGTTTAAACATGCTTAAATCAACAATAATAGCACTAAATTCATGTTGCATTGCACATTCCTATTCAAGTATATAAATAAAATTATATATTTATAAAGAAAAGTCCTGACTCACTGACCGACTCATCAACGCCCAACGCCTAGCCCAAACTCTTGGCCCTAGAAAGCTGAAATTTTGCACAGAGCTTCTCTTTATGATGTAGATAAGGAATAAGGTTGGATTTTTTGAAATTACCACGGGATAGGAAATAAATAGGATTCATATAATCACTATACCCCAGTGGGTAACGGACAGCGTGGGGGAGTTGGGGGCTTATATAATTCTTATACCACGGTGGGTCACGGGCCACGCCGTGTGAGACTGCTAGTTATGAATAAGAATAAATATATTTTATAAATTGTATTAATCTACCTCAAGACATAATTACAATATAAGCACCTAGGAAAACCATAATTTATATGTAATCTCAATATTATGAAACACCGGGAAACTTCCGTACATTCAACCTCCCCCCCCCCCAAAATTAATTACTATTTTGTTGGGTTGTTGAAATGAAATACCCAGCGAAGTGTATGCACAAAATAGCAAAGAGAGTTTATTTTCAGTAATTGATACAAAAAAATTATTTGATTTTTCTTTTAACTTAAATTTTAAACAAACAATGTGTTTTAACGTAAACTAAGTATGCTATGTCATAACTCGCTAAAAAAAATCCTAGATACCTTATTCATCGCTGTAGGTTTTGTATTAGTTGAGAAAAAGAGATGTTGATAAGAGAAATAATACATAGGTTAGTACGTATTAAAATACATTTGAGATCCTTTTGATAAATATTTGGTTGCCTGTTATTATTTACATGATACCTACTGCTATAATATTTATTAAAACCTTAACGAACCTTATCACCCCTTTACAAATTACAGCCCCCTGGACACTACTCTACCTGACGTTTCTATTTACATAGGCTACATTTTTCTTCTTGCCTCACCGTGAGAAAACTCTACGCGCTATGGCTGAGCTGTCACACTTGCGAGTATAGAATGATGTGTCGTCTCGGCGAGCTGTGCTACCCGTTTGACGAGGAAATCATGTGTCGAGTAGACTATCGCACCGTATTACGCTGCGCCGAGTATAATGTATTTTCCAGTGGCGGCTCGTGTATAGGCACTGCGCAACTGCAGCAACCCCTATTTCCACTTGATATTATCGATAACATTTAATATAATGAGTCCTTTTTTTCTTTAATTCTTTCTTTATTTTTTGTAGTACAATATATATTCCCTAAGCTTAATGTCAGTACTTCAGTAGCCATCCCCCAATTTATGAAGAAGATACAATAATCTTAGCATAGAACTGTGCGCTTCACAGTACCAGTGACGTGGCGTTTCACTGTTGTGCGCATGCGCACATAGGAGGGGGTTGGGAGGAAGGCAGGATGGCCAGGTAGACAGAGCACTGTTTCTCTTGCAGTGCCGGTTCTGGCGTGATGGTGGAAGGAAGTTTTTTTTTACTCAGCGTGTGTTGTGCTTAAAAACCGTGTACCATATCTTGAATGTGATAAAGTGTAGAAGAGTGTAGAATTAGATTATTATTCTGCTTCCAGCTATTCTATTTGATTTTTTTTTTCGGTTATTTTATTTAACAGAAAGACTAAATGTGCTTGCAGTACTTTCAATGGTGAAAAATTTCCTCAATTGTCATCCAGAGATCAAGGAGGTAAATTATTGAACTTTTTGCGCAAATTATAACAAGAAGAATGGATTTCATTTTTAAATGAATAGATCAAGCTCTAACTGTAACAATTTAAGTTAAAGTAAGTAAAATAGTTTGCTGTTTTTTGTTAAGATTTTATCAAGGTCCTGAATACATTTTTCTACACTTTTTTTCCCCCTTTTACACAATTTTAAAACAAAGGCTAAAACACTTTCTCGAGCAGCACCCCCACTAATTCTAGCTACGATCCGCCACTGGCATTTTCTATCATTTGATTAAATAGAATGTTACACCAAGTCGATCGTATACTCGACGTAAACTGATCCGTCTGTTCTTGAGCTCATAAAGTGATTACGTTTATTATATTTTTTTCTTTTTAGGATCGCGTCTTACTACCCGTTGGGTTTACAGGCTCTGTGCTCTTATTGATCGGCTAGCTTGTTAATCCCCGATAACCCACGACTTGTTTTATTCCAACAAGCTAATCTAAATGGGTTGTTAAATATATACTCTATGAAATGACGTAGCCCCAATCTGCATTAATCATAATCTGCGGTGTGGGGTGTTTCCCGGGTAAATAGATCTACATACCAATTTTCATATAAAGAGCCTTTTAGAGAAAACAAACTTTTCTCGCAGACAAAATTGATAACATTTTATTCTTTTAGTAGTATATATCACATGATTTGACACATAAATAAGTTATCTACCTCTCATATATGGGGCCCTTCCTATGAAATATAGATTGTAGTCCAAACTAAACGTATGAATAACACGTAATCTCATTACTCGGTAGAACACATCAAGGTCAGGTATCAATGGAATCTTGATATATTATTCGACACTCCTAGTTACTAATCTAAAAGTCCTGGGTTCAATTAAGAGTGGTACAATAACTATTTTTCCCAAAGGAAATTGTTTATATGATCAACATGGTCTGGTTAATTAGGCTTAAGTAAGGTTTAATACTTCTACTGGCATTACATAATCATAATCATCATCACCCCATCAAGTCATCGGGGAGAATATTTCAGCACCAAAATTATACCCCTATCTAATAAGACTGTGATATATCCATCACTTCCAGTATAAGAACAGGGATGCTTAGCAACAAACGCTGGTGGCATACGCTAAAAAAACAAAAAAAAAACATGTGAAGTGTGTTGAACAGAGTACTACACATGATTGGTCAAATGGGGGGTATAGTGTGGGAGAATATATCTACAATAGCAAGCACTGATTATCCTAGCAACACTCCATGACGTAAAACTAGCTCAATATATTAAAATATTGTATTTTAAGAGTAAAATATAAACCGGGGGAAAAAAATCACATTACATACATTTACCATGGTAGTAGATTTATAGCTCAGATCCCATAATAACACAAGCAAATATTTAAAAAAAATTAATTTAAATACGGCCAAGAGATATTTTAATTATAAGCTAAAGCGATCACATGATTGTTTAACGACAGCACTAACTCAATTGGAGGTAAGATTGGACTTAATACCTTCTTCCCCTGTACCGTTCCCTTGTATGCTAGTTCTAAGTAAATATTGTAATGCACAAAAAGTGCTAGGGGTTCATTGGCTTGAGGCCCGCTATGTTTGCTCCATTATGCAGATTGGCACGCGAGTCATGATAGAAAATAATCCCTATGTCCCAAAGGAAACTTTTGACATTGAAGATTTCCCTATCCTTACCCTGCCAGTAGAGAAATTAAGGCCTTACCTTTAGTAGCTTGATTTAATTAGTAGCATTTAAGGAGGGGTGACACTTTATAAGGAAAATTATAGCCTACTCTTTACGAATTTGTTTTCCCCGATACTTAAATGATAAAACGTATAAAGCTTCTTTATTCGCACCAAGGTGATTTTGTTTTTTCCCCATGTTATAAAACGTCCATGTCATAAAACGTATCCCCATTTAAGTGGAAGGATAGTGAGAAACCATTTGGGCAATAAACCCCCCACAGTACCTCCAACCGGGATTCGAATCACGATCACCCCATCACTTGAAATCTAGTATAACTCTAGAATGGTGCATTAATCCATGTGATTTTGTATGCGTGTCTCAGGGTCAATAAAAAATAGAATCAAATATAAGTGAATGAATGTATTTTTAATAAAAATTCCCTTACCTTAATCTCACTTTATATTAAAGAAGATTAAAGTAGTATTAATTATTAAAGGAATAAAGTATTTGACTACGATCGTGTGAAATCCATAATGGACAATATTATTTATCCCTCCTCCCCCCACCCCCCAAGTTTCATAACATATTTTTATATACAAGGGGGCTTGACTGAAATAATTTCAGTATTTAAGTTTCTTTATTTTAAACAGAACAGTAGATATAGTAACATGTATTTCCCCATTTAAATGATTTAACACTTATATACCTCCACCAATTCAGTATAAGAATGACGTCACCTATTTTGTGCAGCTTACACCATATAAATTAAGTATATCACTTTCCTTCTAACATAATGAGCTTGGGTTTGTTTCGTGGAACAAACAAAACATTATGAATTATATTAAGAGGGGAATTGAAGGTCTACGATCTGGCAGTGTTGTATTTAATAAAACTAAAATGGGATAGGTAAAAAAAATAGTCAGAATTTTAAGAGCTATGAGAGTATTATTTAAAATAAAACATTACCTAGTACATTTACCTGATGCAATACAATACAATATTGTCTTTTTTTAGCATGACATCTTACAATCCGTTCGGATCGTACGTATATTTAGTCCTACTAATTACTCTAATGGGTTTAGTAT
This sequence comes from Timema californicum, assembly GCA_902141385.1. Classification (NCBI taxonomy): domain Eukaryota; kingdom Metazoa; phylum Arthropoda; class Insecta; order Phasmatodea; family Timematidae; genus Timema; species Timema californicum. The sequence goes on from CABFOW010000152.1 coordinate 322,615, forward strand.
GAGTAAGGTTGAATTTAGAGTAATTTTGCGCGCATATTCGTGGAGGAACGGGGGAAAAAAAATTAAGGAAAATACACTCTCAGTACATCTGACCGGGATTCAAACCCATATCTTTAATTCGTCGACATCCAGTCTATTTAAAAAGTGACTCATTAGACCATTTGAGCACTGTAAATGTAGGAAACATTATTTACTATTTTAAGTGATAGTATAATCATGTTTAGTTATATTCTATATGGTATTAGAATTATAGATACTTTCTTATTTGTGCGTTTAAATATTAATGACTAGATTTTAAGGGTATAAATAAGACGGAAAGTATGGAGAAAAATCATAGCCTATAGCTTGGTAAAAGATTGAGAAAACCTAGTGCTCTAAAACACATGTAAAATAGTTTCAAGTTCAACCAGTTGTTAGTCGAACCTGGATCTCTTCATTAGTGATTTGTGACGACCCAGTCTAAAATTCTGATCGCCAAACCCTTCCTTCACCTCTGATAAGACGTGTATTATTCACAACTTGTGAATGTGTGGAATACCAGGCCTCCACCGTGGTTCGGATCCCACGTTAAACTGTAGGTCCTCCATTTCATCTACACAATCACCCTAACGTTACACAATAGCGTAAGTGCGTACAACCCGAACGGGTAGTAGAACGTGGTGCTAATAATAATAATGAGAGGCTAGCGTCTTAGACAACCAAACCACCAGTGCACCTCAATAAGTTGAAGCTAATAGTCAATATTTTATCGTAAGACATTTTAACTCATCTGATTATTTGGTCATTATATTATTTTATTAATATATGCTATGTTAATGAAGAGTCATTTCTTTGTAGGGGGAGGAGATGGAAAGATGACGGGGTGTATTATCTAATAGTAAGTGAACATATTTTCATATCCGGAAACCCCTAGTTTAGAGATAAAACAATTCGGTTACACATCTGCAGTCAACTTTTAATTAGGTATGACTAACGAGAAATGACTGGTTTTATTCGACTGTAAACGAGAAGATAAGAACATTCACACTCATTGGGTAGGATCCCATTTGAGGGTGCGGTTACAAATCCGACCACCATCTTCACTAGGAATATAACATCGCGCGTTTTGCAGTATAATCATTTATCTCACTTTTTTTTATAGAAGCAACCAAATTTGCTAATATTGAGATGTGCTCAAGTGTGGAGGGCTGATAAAAAAAATCAATATTTCTCACACGTTCCCCATACATATTTTTTTAATCGTGGATTAAGTAGACCGGAAAACATCTGTAAAGTTAATATTCAGTTACCCTTTTATATTTTCATGTTTCATCACATAATTCCAAATTTTTTGTTATTTGTTGGCAAAATATTATTAGTTAGATTAGCACTTTATTTACACTAAGAGAGAGTTTATAACAAAGAAGGTGGCCTGGTGGTCTAGGGGTAAGGTGTCGGACTTTTGTGCTGAGTGTCCAGGGCGCTATCCTCGGCACAAGCACAGATTTATCTGATTACCAAACCCTTCCTTCACCTCTGACAAGATGTGTATTAATCACAACTTGTGAATGTGTGGAGTGCCAGTTCTCCACCATGGCTCGGATACCACGTTAAACTGTAGGTCCTCCATTTCAACTCACAATCACCATACCATTACAAATTAGCGTAAATACGTACAACCCGAACAGGTAGTCAGACGCTATAAAAAAAATCGCAAAAAATTAATTCCAAAGAAATAGAAACGATATAGAATAAATTTCAATAAATTCGTTTTGTGGTGAGTTCAAAATATAATAGTATTTTTTATTCTAAAAATTCTAAATTTCTTATGTTTTTTGTGCGCAGTTGTTAAACCACCGGGAAAACACAACTCTCTCATTTTGTTTAGAGATAAACAGTTTTCTTAAAACAAGATTATAAAAAATACTTTACCACACAATCCATGCACGCATCACCCTCGCATTAAACTGGATTAAAGGTGATGGGGAGATGGCAGTTTGAATTCTGGTCGGGCCTTTTCAGGGTGGTTTTTAATCATTAGTTTCCTAATCTACCTTCCAAGTAAATGTGTGTGTTTTTTTCTGTAAAATTCTACCTTGCTCGTCCCTAGCCCAATAACGTAAATTTAACTAAAATCAAATGTAAAACATATATTTTAAATTAAATAATTAAGAATTTCTATTGCTATTTTTTTCTACATTTGTTGTTTTAAAATTATGTGGTTCAAAATGCTTGAAGACTTTTTAAATCCTTCCAATTTAGATTAATTTACTACTTTTTTTGTGTTAATATTTTAATCCACAGTAATTACTAGCTTAAAAGAGTATTAAAATACTAAGTGACCCTGACTTTAAGGACATTAGATAGGCCTACATACCGGTTAAATTTATGTTAAACAAAAAACTAGAAACTAAGCAAAGAAACAGGAAATCAGGACATACCATATTGTTTGTTACCGGTTTAAAGTGGGCCAAAAGGACGTTTGTTTAATAATTAATTTACTAAAATTATTCAAGATGTTTTGATGAAGAATTTTTTCCATTAATTATGTCTGCAGTATATTTCAGAAAGTAATATAATTATAAGTTGCATTTATTATGTCAAGAAACGTATATAAATATTGAAAAAGAATTTTAAAAAGTCAATATTTTAATTAATTTATAATTATATTACAAACAAACAAAAATTTAAAACTACTATTATTGCTCAATACTTTATCAATTATTATAAATATATTACCAAAAATGTTTTATTACTTTATAATATAGCCCACTTCGTTCGCCGCATGGTGTCTCATTAGCAAGAGACTTCACTAGAGTGATGACGATGGGGATATTGGAGTTTGGATCTAGGTCAGGTGTACTGAGAGTATGTTTTCCTAAATGGTTTTACACTCTCGATACACGTAAATGGGAGTACACATCCTCAAAATTCAACCTTTATAATCTCAGTTACATTTGCATAATCGTTACGGGTAAGTAAAACGTGGTTGGGAGGGGGGGATGATTGGGAGGGAGGGGAGACTACCATATTTTGAGTGTGTAGCTACGATTTGATACTCACGTTAGTCCAATGTAACAATTTGTTCTCTTGCCATCTTAATCTTCCCAGCTTGTAATGATATTGATTCGGATTAACTCTAAATTATGTAAAAAGTCATGGATGAAGGTAATTTTTCTTTAAAGTAATATAGGTAGAGTATCCTTTTAATATTCATCCATGAACAAACACGCGTTTCTCAGAAACAATCTGAAAAGGATTTCACCCCTAAAATATATTTTTTATACCATCTTTCTTGTTAAAATATCTACTGCGTTGTTTCTTGTGAAAGTAAACAACTTCATAGTATTTGGCATAAGACGCTCTTTCTCTATACCAATAAGAAGCTAGCCTTCACAAAACCTGTCGCCAGGACTCTTTCTATTGGTTAGTTTTTACATTGTTGACCAGGGGAGAAAAATGCTAGTGGTATGTCATATATAAACCATTGTGCGTATGTTGACGGCATCTCCGGCATCTCAGGATCTCCGGGACCAATCAACTACACCGAGATCCCGCTCACAAGTCAGTCACAGTCCAACACATTATAAAATAAATCACATCTATATCACAAGTGTGCCGTTCTATAAAAGATTTAATTGAAATATGTGCAAGTAATTTACTGGTGTAATATAAATAAACCGTGTGTGAAATAACAG
>CABFOW010000152.1:327477-368166 GCA_902141385.1 Timema californicum
AGCTCCATGACAATGATCTGTCGTTGATCGTCGATCGTAGAATAGTCAGTCTTTACATACTTGCATAGCCATTATATAGGGATTTCATTGTTATTATGGGGATACACAAACACACGCGGTGACGTCACGATGCCTGCAAAAAGCCATGTGGATGTCGATGAAAGTTGTTCTTGCTCCATTGGAATATTAGTGAATATCTCCAATCATACGATGTTTCGAAGGAAGTTCCTCTAGTATCCGCCAGAGGTCGGAAACATAGTTGTCTTCTATTCGAAGTAGATAGTCCATGGCTCATTACACGCTAGTACAGTTGAAGTGCCGGGACGCGTTTGTAGATACACCGGCTTTTCCTGCTCCATTCGCTGGTCTTGGTTTACCGTGAGTCGTCCAGCCTAGCAGGTTTCTAAAGACAGCATATTCAAATGGTAAGTACGTGGATATAATATATTTTACATTGGTTTGGATTGAGTAGTGAAACATATTGTCCAGCATGGTTATATTATGTCTTCTTAGCCTACAAGAACTACAACAGCGAACAATACTATTGTAGGGATCCTAAGTTTAATTGATTTTATTGGGGTGGGTAGTATGAATTGATGCGATACATCCATTAACGTCCGAAGGGGGCGTGGTCCCATTGGAACATTATACATCGTAATGTTACAGAATTGCACCCACATTGAGTGGAAGGTGGAAAACAATTTAGGACAAACTTCTCTAAGTGCAACCGACCAGGATCTAACCCTGATCTACCCGTCTTAGGCAGGCCAGTCCAACTCTAGAGTAGCGCGTTAGACCACTCAGCCACCGAGACGGATCTGTTCACATTTGTTTACGTATTTTAAATATACATATATCGTTGTTATGGGTGATTTTTATATTTTTGTGCACTCTAGAGACTTTTCAGTATTTATATGTCCCCTTATACAAACATTCAAACAAGAGCAATATTATGAAAAGGGTCAACATATTTTCAATCAATGGAAGATCATGGATAATGATGGAACGCTTTATAAAGTCAAACTTTTGCATTGAAAACTGTTCTCTGAATGGTCCAATTATATTTGAAATCAATATTACAATTTTTAATAAAAGTTTGACATTACGATGAAAATTCATAGAATTAATTTATTCTACTGAAAATAACATAGCTTAGGCTTACAGTTAAATAATTACTAGTTTCACCAATTAACAAATTCTTTGGTATATAATCAAATGTATATGAATAATAAAATGCATATTTAAAAATATAATATTATGGGCATAAAATTAATATTAAAAAGATTTAATAATATATGCATTTTTAACTTACTATAATTTTCCAATAAAATAAGTGCCCCATGAATACAGACTTACACAATATTGTGTGTGATAATTTATGGCAGAATTAATTATTTAGCAATACATTTGGTAGGGATTAATTATCAATCATAAAGTTTTTTAAATAGGTTAATTAATTTTAGAAACAAGTTTGAGTCGAAGGAGAACATACAAAATAATAGCCCTAATCATTTTCTTCTTTGGATGTCGCGTTATAATTCTACATCCATCCACAATTATGATATAATGGGTCTATATCTAGTATAAATATTTTGTAACATATTTTAATTATTTGGTTTGAGGTAAGCCTTTATTACACAGATTCTTATTAAATTATATGCAGTGTAATCTGAGTTTCAGCAGGTTTTTTAAAGCGAAACTTAAAAAAAATCATTAGGTTTAAGTAAAGCTAAGATGTGGTCTTAGTAAATCAAAATCCCACGTGAGAATTTCCTTTCGATCAAATATCATTATTTAAAATGAGTTCCCACAAAATATTTTTTTTAGTTTTCTAAATACCATAGTTTTAATTTACGGCTTTATAATCCTGTAATTTTTTTTTAGCTTTGTAAGAGTTAAAAAAATCTTTGTATTTACGAACAGACAGCATGTACTTAAAATGAAAAATAAACCCAGATGGGTATTACATTAATCTGTTCAGATAAGAAAATAAATGCAGACTTCATCCAATAGAGGTTAGGTGAGAGTTTTTTCACGTCTTCAACGCGATGAAGCCAAACACACTATACACGATGAATAAAATCTTTGTGGACTTTGTAAGACCCCATCATAAAATTCTCGCAAGGGAGACGGGTATATTTTTTTTTTAGATTGGGTCAAGAAGATTGACCCTCGGTGATAAAAATCAACTATCTCGAGGGAGAAAGACGTCCAATTTTTGTGAGAAAACGTAAACTGGGGGATGGCTCGTATATTGTGAAGATGGGTGGGTGAAGGCAGAGGTGAGTGTGACATTTTGTCGAGATAGGGTGTGTGAGAGACCAATAACAATTTCCAGGGTGGGAGAAAGTTTGAGGTTTTGGAGAACCAAACATCATAGCCAAATTACAATTCTCGTCAACATTTAAGGCTATAATAATATAACTCTTACGACTGTGGAAAAGGAGTAGAACGTAGAGAATCTACACTAATATTATAAAGAGGAAAGATTATATATATATATATTTTTTTGTAATGAATAAACTCAAAAACTACAAGACCTATTTTAAAAATTCTTTCGCCGATATAAATCTACTTTATCAGCGAGTAACACAGGCTATATTATATTTTGAAAATCTAATTTATTCCTCATAAAAATGTCGATAGTCACTCATATTTTATTGTAAAGTCTATGGTGATTCTTCAATATGTGTGTTGAAAATAATAATGCGGGGTTGGGGGCAGAGGAGGGGAAGGAGGAAAGGTCTAGTGAATAATATAGTAGGTGAACAAGTAGGCTATTAGCTATTAAAATTAAAATGAAATTTTGGAAGAATGCCCTATTTTACAATTTTATTAGGATTTTGACATCGTTTAGGTCATGTAAATTATTCAAAACTATTTTTTTAGAATTATATTTGTAAAATACACATAAAATTAAATTTTAAAAATCTCTGTAACCAACAGGTATAAAATTAAAGATATCTTAACGGGTATAGATCACATTGACACATAATTTGAAAATGAATTAACAATTAATAAACACTCACCCACCTCGGTGACGTAGTTAGCTAACGCACTCATCGTGTTGAGCTAGACTGACGAGGAGATCGAGGTTCTAATCTCAGTCGGGTGATTTAGGGGTGGTTTTCCACTCTCCCTCCATGCAAATTCGTGTTCACTTCCGTTAAATTCAACCTTCCCAATTCCTAATCCATTAGCGTAATTAATACTTAAGCGTATAGCCCGGAAGGGTAGTAAGAAGCGGTGCTAAAAAAATACTCTATTAAATTAAGTACAGTTTATATAAATAAAGGTTTTCGTTTAAAAATATAGGATATTATAAATGATTAGTTTTTAGGCCTGTCTATAACAGGTTGGTTATAATATTATCCAACCTAATAAAACCTAATCTTCAATTGATAGATGCATGAAAGGTCGAGCTTTGTTTGTGAAAAATAATAAATTTCTATCAGTTATCATGTAAAAGTGGATAAATTAAGATAAAAATGTCGATAGTCACTCATATTTTATGGTAGAGTCTATGATGATTCTTCAATATGTGTATTGAAAATAATAATGCGGGGGAAGGGGGGGGGTTAGGGGGTGAAGGAGGAAAGTTCTAGTGAATAATATAGTAGATGAACAAGTAGGCTATTAGCTATTAGAATTAAAATGAGTTTTTGGAAGGACACCCTATTTTACAATTTTATTAGGATTTTAACATCGTTTAAGTCATGTAAATTATTCAAAAATTTTTTTTTAGTATTATGTTTGTCGAATACACATCAAATTAAATTTTAAAAACCTCTGTAACCAACAGGTATAAAATTAAATACATGTTAACGGGTATAGATCACATTGAGATATAATTTCAAAATGAATTAACAATTGATAAACACTCACCCACCTCGGTGACGTAGTTAGCTAACGCGCTCATCGTGTTGAGCTAGACTGCCGAGGACGAGGAGATCGAGGTTCGAATCTCAGTCGGGTGAACTAGGGGTGGCTTTCCGTAAAGGTCTTCGTTTAAAAATATATGGTATTATAATTGACTAGTTTTTAGGCCTGTCTATGACAGGTTGGTTATAATACTATCCAACCTAATAAAACCTTATTTTAAATTGATAGATGCATGGAAGGTCGAGCTTTGTTTGTAAAAATTAATATATTTCTGTCAGTTATTATGTAAAAGTGGATAAATCGAGAATCGGGCTTCATTAAGTTCTATCGCACTGTCTATACTCATTAAGTGAGCAAAGTTTCAGCATTCTAGATATTTATAGGACTTTCTGGAGGGTTCGGAAAGACACACAAACATTAGGAAATTATATATTATAAATTATATATATTCTCTGTTTGTATGCATTTATTACTGTTATTTTCCTGGTTTGTCAGTTTTTGAATAAGTTGTTGATATCTTGTCTGCTTTCTAGGAATGTAAAACTAAAAATATACAAAACAATAATTTTACCGATTGTTCTCTATGACACTGAAACATGTCTCCTAACTTACACAAAGAAAATAAAATGCTTAAGAAGTCATTTGGTACTTGAAGAATTGAGGCTACTAGGGAGTGTAGGATGTTACATAATGATGAGTTACTTATCCTGTAATCATCACAAGACATTGTTAGGATAATAAAGTCTCGTAGACTAGGGTGGGCGGGACATTCATCATGAATTGGAGAATGTAAAACCGTGTTCAGGGTATTGACTGGAAAACCCAATGGGAAGAGACCTTTGGAAAGAACTATACGCAGATTGGAGGGCACATTAGACTGGACCTGAAAGAGATATGGTGTAATGAGTTGGACTGGATAGTATTAGCTAAAGTCAGGAATATATTGTAATGAGGTAGAATGGATTAAACAAGCACAAGATAAGGATATGGTGTAATGAGGTGGACTGGATAAAATTAGCTCAACATATGGATAGGTGGTGTACATCCGTAAGTGCGGCAATAAACTTTCGAGTTCCTAATGCCTTAACGTAAGTATGTAAGTAAATAGAACATATTTTTTTAGTTTTTATTTTGAAGTTTAATCTTAAAATTGTTGCTGGTGTCTTATTAAAGTTACACTTAAATAACAAACTCTAAATTAACTTAATCTAGCACTATACGCATCATGTCTAACGCGAGCACGTAAATAATGTAATCATCACAAGACATTTTTAGGTTAATAAAGTCTCGTAGACTAGGGTGGGTGGGACATTCATCATGAATTGTAGAATGTAAAACCGTGTGCAGGGTATAGACTGTAAAACCCAATGGGAAGAGACCTTTGGAAAGAACTAGACGCAGATTGGAGGGCATATTAGAATGGACCTGAAAGAGATAGGGTGTAATGAGGTGGACTGGATAATATTAGTTAAAGTCAGGAATATATTGTAGTGAGGTAGACTGGATTAAACAAGCACAAGATAATGATATGGTGTAATGAGGTGGACTGGATAGAATTAGCTCAACATATGGATAGGTGGTGTACATCCGTAAGTGTGGCAATACACTTTCGAGTTCTTAATGCCATAACGTAAGTACGTAAGTAAATAGAACATATTTTTTTTTAGTTTTTATATTGAAGTTTAATCTTTAAAAAGTTGCTGGTTTCCTATTTAAGTTACACTTCAAAAACAAACTCCAAATTAACTTAATCTAGCACTATACGCATCATGTCTAACGCGAGCACGTAAATATTTATTAATCAGGTAGCAAGATAAACCTGAATATACAAAGGATAGACTCGACTTCAGACACCCATGCCAAGGGGGGTGGGGGAGGGGGGATCCGTGGGTGTTTGATTGAACAAAATCGAGTGTTTTTGAGTGCACTGGGCCGAGAGATCAGACTTATGTTTTGAAATGTCCCGACAGCCGATGATATTGAATGCGTCAAACAGAATTATTCAGTTCTTCTTCTAACTACAGCTTTCGTCTACCCCTCTATCCTCTCTCTCTTACTCTGTCCACCTCTGTCCGCACACGTATGTGTTTCTCCCGTGGCTGCTGTAGCAGAAAACAACGCTCCAGTAACAATTTATTACAGTATCTGTCCTTTCCACCCCCTCCCACAATCCTTTTATTCCATTTCACCCTTTCCTTGCCGACCTCAAATCCCTCTTATTTTTGTATCTCCAACCACAAAACTCTTCCTCACGTACCCCCCCATCTCCTCACATCCCACTACAACATTCACTCTCCTCCACGGAACCAAACTCAGGAGTTTGTTCCGTGAAAAAAAGAACGGAGGGTGGAGTCGGACGCGGTTCATTGCGCACTTGTTTATTTTATTCATGTGACGTCACCGGATGTCACATAACGGCTCCCTGGAGAACTACCATGAAGCATAGTCAGTTGAAGGAGGGGAAGGAGAAATGGTTGGTAAGGGGGGAGTTAAAGGGGAAAGGAGAGGAAGGTATGGATCACGGGGAGAAAAAAGGTTTTCCGGGTAATTGTGGTCACTCTTCCGCGGCCATTGCTAAACGCGTGGTCCAGAGGGGAAAAAATAATATAAAAAAAACCAACCCACAAAATAACAAAATGACATCCACACCAAAAACCACATAAAACACGCCTATATGAACGCTGGTGTTTATTTGAGGTATTTTAAGTACAAACCGTAATGTATATGTTTAATTAATATTCCACGATAATTGGCTTGGTTAGGTTTTAATCTTATTTGGGTGAGACTGAAATTTAAATTATTTGAACCATTTAAATGTGTTTTATTGGTTAATAAATTCTTTACAGCTATTACCAAGGTAGTTATCATAGTGTAATAAATATTAATTTTACTGATCAGTGAGCTCAAATTAGTATTACCATGGTGAGGATGGTGAATTTTAAGAAAATGAAACACTTTTTCTGCATAAAAGTAAAAAATGTACACAGTAGTGTTTCTAAATATTTAAGGGTCTATTTCACTTAGTCTCTCCACCCGTTCAGGCTATACGCATTAATTACGGAGCGGGCACAACTAACCAGAGGATGAAAAAAACACCACTTTAGTTACATTTGAAAAATAATACTTTAGAAATGATTAATTGTATAATCATCCTATTATTGATAAATAATAATTATAACTAATGTAAAAGGTTTACATCAACAAAAGAACAGTGTTTTCAAGGTAAAATTTCTTCATACACCCGTTATAATATCTGAGGAAACTGGAGGTCTTATAGAGGAAAAGCTTTATATTCACTCTCTCTCGCGGTTAACTGTTGCCAAATCTATTTCCTTTCAGTTTTGTCGGAAGGTGGTGTGCTGGAGTAAGAAGGAGCTATTGGGAACCTCGATGAAACAGCGTTGCGAAATTTTTCTCATATTCAATGGAAGATTGACCACAAACAACAAAATGACAACGTTGTTTCCTAACAGTAGCCATACAGTTTCCTCAGATATGATAAACAGTGTAGTGCTAAGTTGGAAAGTTTCTTCTAGCGACCACTCCACTGACATTAAATGGAAAGAGAATTGACACATCCTCGAGGATACATACCATATAGCGTGCTTCATTATTTCTTTGCGAAAAAGAACTACAGCTTACTTGGGAAATAATATTATTCTTTCGTCTTAGTAAACATTGCCTACCTGTGACGTAGCGACGAGTCATGATAAGATTATCAATGTTAGTTTTTTTTAACTATTTTATTTGGCGCGTTTTAAATATTTAATATTAAAACACAAAACATAAACTCTTTGATAGCTATAAAAATATCACTAAAATGTCAAAACATAGTTAAAAAAAATTCAAAATCAGGGTTATTTGGTTTATTCACGGAAATAGCTTGTAAAAAGTCTTCCTGCCAGTATGTATATATTAAAAGAGTCCGTAGGACAATATTATGTCTATTTGTAATAGGAAAGCAGAAACAATTTATTTTAAATGCAAGTCAATAGCTTCCAGGCGCATATGGTGGAGTGAGTTTGATCCTCGTCAAAGGAAAAGGGAAATAATAATAATAATAATAATTATTATTATTATTAACACCGTGTCTTACTACCCTTTTGAGTTATACACACCTACGCTAATGTGTAACGGTAGGGGGATTGTGAGACGAAATGGAGGACCTACAGCTTAACGTGGGATCCGAACCATGGTGGAGGCCTGGCATTCCACACATTCACAAGTTGTGATTGATACACGTCTTGTTTGAGGTGAAGAAAGGGTTTGGTAAACAGATAAAGCTGTGCCTGGACCGAGGATTGAACCCCGGGAAAAAGGAAAGTACACCGCCTGGTAAAATGAGGCTTCACAGTGTGAACGGTTCGTTTTCTTTCTCCTCTTTCTATATAATACATTGGCAGCTAGGTGTGATCATTCTCAGAGGGCCCAGGGGCGTAAAGTTATGATGCAACCCGTTTCGCAAAACAGATTTGAACTCACTATGTGAGCAACGTCGTTGAAAAGCCGAATGAGTGAGTCATTATGTAACACCCTCTCTGCATCCTCATACTACCCGACCAGTGAAAGTAATGAAAGGGAGAGGATGAACTCAACATACAAGTTTATTTTAGCACCGCTTCTTAGTACCCGTTCGGTTTAAGTGCTAATTACGCCCAATGGGTTTAGGGATTATGAAGTTTATATTAATAGGAAGCCTACCCGCATTTGTGTGGAAGGAGAACGGAAAGCCATTTTGGAAAGAAAGAAAAACCTCCATACAACCGAGCGAGATTCGAACTTAGATATCCCCATCATCGACAGTCTAATCTACTGCAAGAGTAGCGTGTTAGACCACGCGGCCACCAAAGTGGGTCCTTAGTGTGTCATTAGAACAAGTCAACATTTCCAAGAGAAATTGTATCCTTCTGTGATGCTATAAAATCATATATTTGTCTACACTAAAATTATAAAGAGGAAAGATTAAATTTTTTGTTTGTAATGGATAAACTCAAAAACTACTGGACTGATTTTAAAAATTATTTCACCAATATAAAGCTACATTATCAGCGAGTAACATAGGCTGTATTTTATTTTGAAAATTTAATTTATTGCTCATAAAAATGTTGATAGTTTTACACAAGGTATAAAAAATTGCCTAAAAATATGCTTTCTCCACGTGCGCTGAAAAAACTATTGGTATTATATATAAAAAAAACTATACATTGAACGTTCTCACTAATGTGAACAAAAAATACCGTGATACAATATATGTAATTATTATAGTTATGTTACAATAAACGTTTTTTTTCTCGAAATTAGTCAAGTAAAACACGGATGCGAACAAAAAGTGATTATATCCGTATCATGATATGCATCCTTATCCAAATCAATTATTTAATCAAAACCTTGAGCTCCCCGTCTTAGACCACGCAACCACTGAAGTGGGTGTGATGGGTAGCTAGTAGTATATAACTTTGAATTGAACCGGCCATAAAAAAAATACTAGGAGAAAATATATATGTAATTTTATGGGATATCAAAACCGACATTTTGTTGCCGACATTTGCGGGTGTTTAGGATATAAAACCACGCTCATAAAAGAAATAACAGCCGGTAGGTAATGTCCTAAAGGTTAAAGAGGGGTGTTCGAAGGAGAATAGCTGAGGTTGGTTGAACAATGCACTTGAGTGTATTCCTTTTAAAAGTCATAAACTGTAGTTCGTTCCGTCATAACTGTCCCTTCTTGGGGAACTAGGGGTTGAAATATTGTAGTTTTACGTGATCTGGCTCTGTAAAACAATGAACGACCAAATTCCTATACACTGCCAGTGAGTTGAGTAAGTTATTATTATATTTTGTTAGTAGTGACCTCTTGAAACTTCACCAAGAAGACTAAAATCACTCCTAGAAGGGTTGACCGTCGTGGTTGGATTGGGATAAGTACATTGGCTTATGGCAATCAAATAAAAATAATTTTTTTTTTAATTTCTCACATAGATAGTTTTATTACACTCATGAAAAATTTCGATCTTGTTATTATGATGAAACTTGTGGTTTTATAATACCCATGAAATAAAAAAAGTAAATTTAAAATTCTGATTGTTGCCATGTTTGTACATATCTAATGCTACAACTGAAATCTTTTCGATTATTTTGCCCCCAAACTTTAAATTTAGCCATATCTTGAAGCGGGATAGTGATTTTTTTTCTCTAAATTTAAGGTTATTTTACTGATAATGAATATTAAAATTTCAAGATTTTAAAATATGGATCCAATAATTTCGTTTTTCAATTTCATTATAAATAAATTCTAAAATTATTTTTTCAAAGATAAAATCAATAAACGGTAGTTTACTGATTGAAAATGTTTAGTAATAATGTTTTTATTAATTTACTATATAGTAACAACTTTGATCACAAATTTTTAACCAAAGTGTCTCATAAGAGTTAAGAGATATTATGTTTGAATTTTAAGGAAAAAACTTTTTAAGGGAAGTGTTATTGAAAACCTCCTTTCAAATATTGTTTTTAAATATAAGGGCTAAATGAAAGAAAATTACGATTGTTCATGCCATTTTATTTGTTTTGAGATTTTTTTTCACTTCATTTATTTACTTAGCACCACGTAATACTACCCGTTCGGGCTATACGCTTAAGTAATAATTATACTAATGAGCTAGGAATTGGGAAGTTTGAATATAGATTAAGTGAACACGCATTTGCTTGAAGGGAGAGTGTAAAACCATTTGGGAAAAACCACCACAGTTCACCCGAGCGAGATTTAAACCTCAATCTCCTAGCGATTGGCAGTCTAGCTCAACATGAAACCAATGCGTTAGCTAGCTACGCCATGGAAGAGGGTGTTTTGAGATTGAGTGTGAATTAGTAGCCTCTAGTGTCCCCAATGTTATGATACATTATGTTTTATTCGAAGAACTGGACCAGTATTTGTCTAGAGATAGGGTATTAAATGGGAAACACATCTAGTGTAACCGGCAGAGAATCGATTACGATATCCATAGTCAATCAGGCGTTCTGACCGCTATCCTATTCATGTTGGTGGTATATACAGGACGTTTCTAATCACATACATCTCTGCTCACTCTTAATCCACAGAATCTGAGGGCAGAAAGAAAGAGAAATTTTTTGTAAACATTTGTTTGAAAACGTCATTTTGAATTACTAAATGAAAATTGAAGTTAGACGCAACAACACCTGGAGTACGCAGCTCTTAATACGTACGTATTAAAAAGAATGGCATATCAATAGGTGGACGCATCGTGTGTTGCCTTGGTCACATCAATATCTGACAAGCGACGTTTGCATCTGACTCGAGCTCGCCCGTGGGCACAGACAACTCTGTGCCTTTGGGACACGTTACTAGCGGTCGGGTACTACGGCCTGCCTAATTATATGCAACCTGCTATACAAGTACGTAATTACATCTGCATACTCCCAGCGTTGTTGCCCTAACTTTAGCTTACATTTAGTAATTTAACTTCGTTTGAAGTATTAATGAAATGTTATTTTATAAGAAGATTTTATTATTATTATTATTATTATTATTCAGTTGGCGCTTGCCGTGAGTGGACGTGTTTTTACGGAGCTCCGCAAGTGACCTCATTCCGTGTGCTGAGTGTTGTGTTCTGTGTGAGTTTGCCTATCCTTAGGCCTGGTGCGTTCAATATGCCGGGCAGTGAGGACAATTGTGCGAAATGCTCCCGTGCATTCTTTGGCCGACAAAGATTCATTTGGTGTTCTGGCCCTTGCAAAGCAAGGTTTCATCTTGACTGCCTCAAAATTAATGATGCAGAATATGAGTTATTTATGAAAAGTGGGGTATCTACTTTTAAGTGTGACCCGTGTATTAAAAAGGCTAAAGCTTCGTTTGGGGACGCCACCCTTACAAAATCTACATCTGCACCCGCTCTCCCAGAGTGGCCGCAGAAGCCGCCTCAGGTCAAGAAGTCTTTTGAGGAGTTACTCAAAGCTCCATCAGCTGATCGGGAAGCAGTTACTATTCAGCTGTTAAATTCCCTTATTAGCATGGTCTACGATCTCTCTACTCAGGTAAAAGATCTGAGCAGTGATAACGTTGTGCTTAAAGCTCAAATTTCGGAGCTTTTAGCTTTCAAGACCCCGGTTAGCTTGGTTTCAGTCGGAACTCAATGCTCCTTATCTTCACAATCTTCTAAACCAATTGAATCTTCCCCTTCTACATCTCACATATCTAAATCTCCGAATTCCCCCAAATTAACATTTAGCCAAGCTTTAACTTCTAATAAAAAAAGCTCTGTTGTTGAGTCTAAGTCTGTTGTGAAATCCCCAGCAGGGGCACAGTCTGCGTCAGCAAGTGCTGATGACGGTTTTACGGTGGTGTCCCGTCGTAAAAACAATTCAGCAAATTCTGTGCGTGAGGATCCGCCGGCTCAGCGCTCGCGTGCCAGAAAGTTGCTGACTGGCAATAAGACAGCCACTGACCTACAAACAGTGAACAGAGTTTTTTTTTAAAAAATCTCTATTTGTTACTCGCTTTTCCCCGGAAATATCTTCCCTGGCCATTCAATCTTATCTGACTAAAGAACTCAATCTTGATTACCTTGTCTGCTCAAAATTGAAAACTAAATTTAATTCATATTCCTCCTTCCATATCTCCGTCAAAGAAGATGATTTTCCCATGATAAACAATGGTGACATTTGGCCGTCTGGCTGTCTCATTGCACCTTTCTATGGGAAGTTGCTGCCAGAGCAGATTATCTGTGAGGAGTCTCCCTGTGCGTCTGCCTCTGAAATCGCTGCTGTTGCATCTGACCTTGTCCCACAAGAGGATTCAACTAGAACCCCACTCGTGACCATCAATGGAGGTCTGGAGGATACCACCCAACCCATATCTCAGTGATTAATAGTGATATTTTACTATATTATCAAAATGTTCGGGGTCTGCGTACCAAAGCTAGGGAATTATTTTCTAATGTTTGTTTGAATGAATTCTCTATTATTTGTTTGGTTGAAACTTGGCTCTCTAGTGAGTTTGTTAATGAAAATTACTTTCCCCCTAACTATAATGTTTATAGAGCCGATAGGTTATATGATGGCGCTACTATCTCAAGGGGTGGTGGTGTTCTCATTTCTGTCATTGATACTATTTCTGGTGTAGTCAGGAGAACTGACCTAGAGAATAATATGGAATGTGTCTGGATTGAGATCCCAACATTTGATCGCCAAAAACTGCTAATTGGGAACATATACCTTGCTCCCCAAACAACTGTCGAAGCATTTAACGATTACTTTATTTTTCTTGAAGGTGTGTTGGCTAACTACCCCTATAGAATAATACTACTCGGAGATTTTAACTGCCCCAAAATTGATTGGAAATATCATCATTCTCAGAACATTTCTCATTTCTACATCAAATTAAAAGCTACTCAACTTCTTGCTTCGACCAACATAATAGGATTAGAACAATTTAATGAAGCTGATAATGACACTAACCTCCTTGACCTTGTTTTTGCTAATTTTCACCGCCCCTCTATTACTCAAAGCTCTCATTCACTAGTAAATATTGATTTAGCTCATCCACCCTTATTGATTTCACTAGATGTACCTATTGCTACTAAAATTAATGACACCCCTAATACATATATTGACTATGCACATGGGGATTACCTTAATCTCTACAATGACCTGGCTACTGCTGATTGGTCTTGTGTTTATTCTACTAAAGATGTTAATTTGGCTGTAGATAATTTTACCAAGTTAGTTCAAAGGAAAATCAGAACGCATATTCCTCAAATTACCATTCTTAATTCATCCAAATATCCTAATTGGTTTTCTTCTACACTTAAATACTATATTAGGAAAAAAAAAACAATTTTTTTAAAAGGTTTAAACAAACAAATAATAGTGTATTCTATACTCATTTTTCTCATTTTCGTAGATTAGTTAAAACTACTTTGATTATAGATAGAGCCAACTGGATGAACTCAATTGAAAATAGTATTAAATGCAAACCTAAAGATTTTTGGAAATTTGTTAAAAATAATCGTATGAATAAAGTTTTCCCATCCATCCTAGAAATTAATGGCAAGTCTATAGTGGATCCTTTATTAATTGCTAATGAGTTTGGGACCTACTTTCATTCCGTTTATAATTCAGCTATTCCTGTCTTACCCTGCCCCGTTATTGAAACTAGTGCGCCCTTGTATCCATGCCACATAACACCCTTGGATGTTGCTAATGCTATAAAAAAATTGAGTTCTTCTAGATGTGCCGGGACAGATGGAATTCCAAGTTTTATTGTTAAAGGCTGTGCCAGCATTTTCAGCCCTTTGTTAGCCTATATTTTTAACATTAGCCTATCAAATGAAACTTTTCCTCTTACATGGAAACAATCTGTTGTCATACCTATCTATAAAAAAGGGGTAAGAACAAATGTCTGTAATTACAGACCAATTTCCCTCTTAAACACTTTCTCCAAAGTATTCGAGAAAATCATACATGAGCATACTTTCCACCACCTTAAAAATAAACTATCAGATAATCAACATGGCTTTATAAAAAATAAATCTACTGTCACGAATTTAGTAGAATTTCTTGGGCATGTTGCCCCTCAAGTCTCTGCCCAAGGTCAGGTTGATGCTATTTATTTTGACCAAAGTAAGGCATTTGATTTATGTCAGCATAATATTATTCTCTCTAAGCTTGGTAATTTTGGACTCTCTCACTCTTATGTAAATTGGTTTAGCAGTTATTTGCATGAAAGATCATTCATTATTAAAATTGATTCACATACCTCAAATACATTTTTAGCACCCTGTGGCATACCTCAGGGTTCTAATTTAGGTCCTCTTCTCTTTAATGTGTTTATTGATGACATTGGTAAATATTTGAACTCGTCTAGTTATTTACTCTTTGCTGATGATGTAAAATTATTTAAAACTATCAAATCAATAGCAGATTGTATAGATTTACAAAATGATGTAAATGGTATTTTACAATGGTCTTTGGAAAATGGAATGTCTATCAATAAATCTAAGACCAAATCTATATCTTTTACTAGGAAAACTAATCCTTTCTTTTTTACTTATAAATTGGGCAGTGATAGCATAGTTCGTACACTTTGTATTAATGATCTTGGTGTCCTCCTGGATAACAAACTTTATTTCCACTATCATGTTGACCATGTCATTTCCCAGTCATTGAAATTACTTGGGCTTATTAAATTTATTACTATATCATTTAAGAAAGTTGACTGTTTTTTATGTTTGTATTACGCCCTGGTTAGATCTAAGTTAGAATATGCCTCTGTTGCTTGGAATTCCATTACCTTAACTGACTCTCTTAGGTTAGAAAACATTCAAAGAAAATTTGTTGCTGCATGCTATGATAGATTCTTTAGTAACCGGATTTATTATGATTATGACAGAATTCGAAACCTCTTAGGGCTCCAAACTCTCTTCTCGCGTAGACTTTATTGTGATGCCCTTTTTGTTTTTAATATTTTCAATAACAATATTTATTGCAAATTTGCCCTTGATCATGTAGGCGTTCATATCCCTTCTCGGGCTTCTCGTAATCCTAAATTATTTTTCCTCGATAGCTCTTATAAGACGAGCCCTATAGGTCGTTGTATCCATAGCGCCAATTCTAGATTTGTCGAGTTTGACTTTTATCATAAAAGGAAAGCTAAACTCAGAGAGTTATTTAAGGATGTCCCATATCAATAATTTATCATGTAGAGGTTCTGCCTATATTATTTAAACTTACAATATTCTGCTATATTTTTTGCATTATGTTACTGATTACTATTTAGTTATTTGTTTTTAATGTTACTTTTTTATTCTTATTATTAATAACTACTTTTTATCTCGTAACTATTCATCAGTATATAACATTATTTAGCCATTTTTTGTCTATCATTTTTTCTTGTGTAAATATATGTATTATAAGGTATGTACGTGTGTACTTTTCAGTGCTGGCCTGTTATAGGTCTTACGACTGTTGGCCAGCACTATAATAAAGGAAATTGAAATTGAAATTAAAATTATTATTACTATTATGAGCTGGTTTATTACACTTAACATGGGCTGAGGCAAAACACGATTTGTAGCAATTAGTTCTGTTGTATTTAAAACAAAATTCTTGTTTGAGAAAAATAAATAAAAGTATTGATTCAATATTAGTATGTTTGGTTTTGTTTAGACATTTGATTATATCAACACTTCTTGAATTTTTGTCATGAGAATATTGGCATTTGAATATAAACTTTTCAAACTAAGAAAAAAATTACTTTCATGACAAATATACAGTAAATGTTGGAATTTTAATTTATATAATATTAACCTAAACGTATTTACATAAGTAATATTTTATTTTCTTTGACTAAGAAAGTTGTATGCTATACAAATTACAAACATAGGCTATATTCAATTTCGTTAACTTTAAAACTACACAATTTTGTTATTGAAATTAAAAACTTCATGTAACGTGTTGAATAAATTTGGTACGGCTTGTTGTTAAGGGGTAGATCAGGATTCAAATCCCAGCAGGATGTAAAGAGAATGGCTTTTACAAAATAGGTTTTCACTTCCCCAGTCTCTGGACTCTTTCCCATTATTGTACTTGGCGGTCTAGGGGTAAGGTGTCAGACTTCTGTACTGGCGGCCGGGGTTCAAACCTCGGTCCCGGCATAGATTTATCAGATTACCAAACCCTTCTTTCACCTCTGACAAGACAACTTGTGATTGTGGGGAATGCCAGGCCTCCACCGTGGTTCGGATTCCACGTTAAACTGTAGGTCCTCCATCTCATCTCACAATCGCCCTACCATTACACAATAGCGTAAGTGCGTTCAAACCGAACGGGTAGTAAGACATGGTGCTAATAATAATAATAATAATAATAATAATAATAATAATTATTATTATTATTATTATACACTTGTGGATAGTCAAAAAGGTTCATAGAAAGTGATTAACCAAAATAATATAATTATATTTTAAAAATTGTGTATCAGATGCAAAACTTTTTTTTATATTAGAGACTGATAAAATATATCAATATTTTGATTTAAAATGAACGGAGATTGGACCAAAGAGAAGTTAAAAGTGAGTGTGCGAGAATTTATTTAAATTATTATGACTATTTTTATGGGAAAATTTTCCTCTTTACTTAATTATTACTTCATTAGACCCTTTACCATCCCATACAGCTCCAATGGGCTTAATTAATAGTCAAAGATTATAATACAACATTTCTCAGTTAAGTAAAACGGATAATTTAATGCTTATGAAAATTAAACTTAGACTTTCTAATTATGGTGATCGCACTTTAGTGACGTTCAAATAAAATAATTGACGGTAATTTTCTTTACAATTTCAGTGAATAAAACAAGGGAATTTAAACAAAATCGTGTAGATGAAGGTCAAAATCTTTGGTAAAGTTTAGAGTAATTTCTAAGTACATATTTAAATACATTTAAAAAAATAAGAAAGATGACACACAGTCACGTGGATCGAAACCCATCTCTCTAACTTAGCAAGTCAATGCACTTCCGCTGAACTATCAAGGACATTGCCTTGATAAATTCAGTGGTAGAAGTTTGGCAAGTTGATCCAAAATGTAAGGGTTCGATACCCGTAGCTGTGTGTTACTTTCCTCCTATATTTAATTCAAACTAAAGTAATGGTTATTGAATAACATATACATTAAAACAAATTTGCTTCATTGTTTTTCTACGCATAAAGTGTTTATTGAAAGGTTTCACTTAATAGCAATGAAATTTTGTATTAATATATTTCAATATATTTTATTAAATATGATTATATTTGCAATACAATTTCTTGTAAATAATTTTAATATAATGATGGTGGCATGCTGAAATTTAAAAACATCACATGATTAAGCGGTTATTAAAAAGGGATAAATTTAAATTTACGAATTAACTTTGTTGTAATTAAAAGAGTCTATGGTTAACTATAGTTATATAGATTTATACTTATATATATATTATATTAATTATTAGAATTATGAAAAGCCTTTTAAAAATATTGAAAAACATTTTGGGTTTTGTGAAATAAAAAAAAATGTTAACGGAAATATTCAAAGAAATAGGACAAGTATCTAAAGCTCAAAATTTAAATTAAAAAATTAATTAAAAAATTAACTAACACTTTTTGTTATATAGTTATTCAAAAACAATACATTGCATGTACAAAAGAATAAACGCATAAACAAAATTTACTCAGAAAGAGAAAGATAAAAAGCGATTTAATAAATGAAAATTAAATTAACGGAAAACAAAAGGCAGAGACAAAAGAAGCCTTTTTTTTTACCGCACTATGAAACACTCTGTAACATGACTGACCTGGAACAAAATTAGCAGGCGGTGATGTTGGGTCAGGTGGGGGGAGGGAAGTTGTCGAGGGGAAGTACAGACCCTGATGTGCCCATTGGCGTGGGAGCTTCAAACAAAAGCCCCGTCCCCTACCCGCATTTTTGACCACGGAATCCCAAAATGTGCCACAATCAACATTTACCGGACTATTCATGGAAGTCCGTATTGACATCCGCAAAATACACCTCGCACTCTTAGCCTCTTTATACTGTGTCCATGGGGGAAATTTGACGTCATTTGTCCCTCTTCAAATGAACTTTTTTTTTAATGTGGGAGAGAAACTGTCGTTTCAACAAGTAGAGCGTGTGCCAAATGAACTGGTCTCAGGTTCAAAACCCCAAACGCAAACATTTTAAGGTAATGGTAACGAAGGGGTATTGTAAAATGTAAATGCTATTTCGAGAGTGTCAGACCTCAAAGCTTGATTTAGTGCGAATATATATATACATACATACAGTTGTGGAAGGAGGGAGGGGGCCTTTGTCCTCTTGTGGGAGTGGTTTTGAGGTGGGGGATTGAAGGGATTGATACAAAGGGGTTCCGGGTTCGAGTGTTGATCGCTAAATTGAGTGTAATTGGTCAGTGGGTGGTGGTATGGTATGGTGGCCACTTACCCACTACAAACGTGTATAATACGAGTATTTTGAAGTACGATTGGTCACTTCAAATTTACATGTACTTAAACCTAAATATATCTAAAAAGAATGTATTTTATGAAACCAAACAGTGCGAAATAACTACCTTTTTTAAAAAAAAATACATGACAAAACCATTATTAACTAATATATTCAAATTAATGAGGGTGTTTGACTTGATATATTAACTATTCCGAAGTCTTACAAATAAAAAATGAAGGTATTTTTTGTTAATATGCTCTATTAGCCACTTCAGTGGTCGTATGGTCTAAGGCACTACTTTCGCAATATAACAGACTGCCGAAGATGGGTGACAGGGGTTCGATCCTGGTCGGATGTACTAAGGATAGTTTTCCCTAAATAGTTTTCCACCATACTTCCGTGTAAATGGAGGTACAATTCCTCTAAATTCAACCTTAATAATCCCTAACATATTTGTCTAAATAGTACATATCATATGACTCAAACGGGAAAATGGACGTTGTGAATAAAAGCGTTCACATACTAGTACATACAATCAGTATTTTATTACTAGTACATATATTTTTTCTGCTATGCCTAGCACCGCATCTTATTATTCGTTTGGGTTAAATTCATATTACTCGTAGTCAGCTTTCTTTCCAAGTGTATGTAAACTAATGTAATTCGAGAGCCATTTTTGATAGGTCCTACCGTTTAGCCACAAGAAACCTCCAAAGAAAGGTCCGCATTGACTTTATAGTTGCTCCGCCATTTTGAAATTTTTTTAAGGGGGTAAATTTTTTTAATTTTTTTTTGTAATTTTACCGTCGGTTACAGGCTAAAGCATATAAGTTTGCCAAATTTCCAGTTTCTAGCTCATCTTGAAGTGGGTAAACATTAATGTCAGTGAGTGAGTCAGCCATGTGGCTTTATAGCAGTATAATAATATACTTTTTTTTATCAGCACGTTTTATTACCTGTTAATATTATAGGCATTATTATAATTATTTTAAAGGGGTGAGAATGAGGAAGGAAACAGTTAAAAGGTAATATGATATAATCACTTTTGCGTTGAAGGAGGATGGGAAACAATATGAGAAAAAACTAACCTTGGTAGACCCAATTGGGATTCAATCCTCGATCTCTCCGTCTTCAACAGGCCAGACTAACATAAGAGTGACGCTTCAGACGATTCGGCCATTGGTGTGGGCTCACATTTGCACTTTTTTCGTTTTGTGTGTTAGGGATGAGGAAGGTTGAATTTAGAGGAAGTGTACAACCATTTAAGGAAAACCGCACACAAAACAGCCACCTGTTATTTTTTCCCCCAGTCTCCCCATTAACGGCAGTCCAGTATATTGGAAGAGGAACGCCTTAAGCAAAGGGGGTGCAATTATTTTTTTCACCCCAAGGGCCAAACATGATAAACAGTTTGTACCGTGGACTCAAAGATCTATTTAGTACCCATCAACTTAATACAGGCTTACAAACAACACTTAATAAACAACTACTTTCAATACTTAAATAAAAACTCGGTGGGTTTTGATTGATAGAATATTTCAAATTCCACTACCAATACAAGATTAATACTGGCCCAAAACAACTTTGCGTGATAAATGTTTATTTATACATAATTTTATTAATCAAATAAATACATATTGAAATTCAATCATGAAATTTTAAAATAAATATGACTATTTGAATCATTAGCTATTATCTTCCACCAAGGGTCTTTGTTTAATTTTCTCCGAGCTTTTGTAAGGGCCACCTTGTCAGTGAAAGTCAGTTGGACTGCCAGTTGGATTATACTGCCCAAGACTATTCGACCACTGATGCGGGTAATATTATTACACAAGTTTAATCCCAAAGTATATTTAATAATGCCTGATAAAACACTCATAGCGAACTCCAAATATTCTCTACCTGAGCTGATTTTTCACCCGGTGAGGAATAAAACACTTCAGCTTGGGTTGAAATCAATTCTGTCAGAGATAGTTGAGATAAATAATAATAATAATAATAATTATTATTATTGTTAGCACCGCGTCTTACTACCCATTCGGGTTATACGCACTTACGCTAATGTGTAATGGTAGGGTGATTGGGAGATGAAATGGAGGACCTATAGTTTAACGTGGATTTCGAACCACGGTGGAGGCCTGGCATTCCCCACAGAGATAAATAAAGATAGAGATAGTTGTACACTGCCTTTAGAGCCCATCCTACCCCAAGGATCGTAGCTTAGGTAGCTGATACACCTTGAACTAGCTGTTGCGACGTGATATGATTTTATATTTTATATTGGAGATATCAGTGGAAATTACACTGGTGAAACAGTTTTGCCTTATTTTCAAATTAATACAATGATATTGTAAAAGGAAAAATCAAAATAGAAATAAATAGAATCAATTGGATACAATCTAATTGTTGGCAAATGATGATTGAGTAAAACCACGCTTAGTTTACATTTTCTGGTCAGAGAAATTTAAGTAAGACGGACTCTTAAGGTCAGGATGAAGGGGACATGAGAAAAGGCCAATGTTTTTGTAGTTTTTATGACAAAACATTTTTTTCGCCCAAGATAAAATCAAATATTACTTCAGTACAAATATAGACTATAGTTTTCTTAATATCGTGAACACAATAGATCTTAAAAATCTGTCAAATGTCTCCTGGAATTTAATGACAACTTTTTATATTCTTATTTCAGTGGGTAGACGTACAAAAAAACTAGTAGAGAAGGGGGATTACCATAATCAGGAGGTCAAGTTACTGATAAAACAATAGTACCAATGTCATGTGATGGATTTTTGCCAGGGTATTCGTAGCTGGTAATAACTTTGACAAATGAATGTTCTCCTGAGTTATGATAACATTCTCCAGGTAGTTATCAACGGAAATACGTCATGAGTTTTAAAAATCTCTGCGTAGTAGGTAAGAAAGCTAACACTTGTACATTTAAACACACATGAATATCAAAGATTCAATCTTTATAGCTTAAATTTCATATACATTTAATTGTACAAGCGTTAGCGTTCTTCCATGTTATTCTCCTACATGTACAATATTGTCATTTTGTTGACTGAAACATATAGCCGACTCACCCGCTTCGGTGGCCACATGTTCTAAGGTGTCACTCTCTTGTTAAACTCATCTTCTGATTAGAGATATATTGTGTCTTGAATTTCGGTCAAGTCTACCGAGTGTGTTTTTATTTTATAAATGAGTTTCAAATATTTTCCCACGTAAATATGGGTAGATTATCTCTAAAAGGTTTCCCTCCTCATCCATATCCCATTAGAACAATTATAATATATGAGTGTAGCCTGAACAGGTAGCAAGACGAGGTGATAAAAAAAAGAAGCTATTCCTGAGTCACCGGTGGCTGTGGTATCAGTAATAGCTCAGAATAGCCGATAATTTCCACACTTCCGTCAGAGACTCTTGCCTTAAACTAAGCATGAATAATGACCCTGATTACAGGACATCCTGAATAGTTCAATGGCATAACATCGGTTCGTTATGCCAAGGGTATCGGATTATATTTCCATGACCAGGTGTCCTTTTAAAATTTCACGAATAATCTATGCTTAACCTGATAGCACTTCACGACACGCCACAGAGTAGTGTCATATTATTTTATTACATAATAATAAAATGAAGAGTTAGTGTGTTTGTCATGAACATCGTGTCGTATCTACAGCACGCAAAGGATTTAAATTTAAAATATTAAAAAGCCCCTATGAAAGAACATGTGCACCACAAGGCCGGAATCGTAATATTTGTATTTGCTTTCAAATAATTAAAAACCAATTAAGAAGAAATAAAATATTTTTAAAATTTTGTTTAGAGCTAAGATAAACTTTGCCCGGGGTAGCCACGCAATCAGGTACTTCTGCCAATATTTCAGTAAGAAACAAACAACAAAATGGCCCCTGAATGAGCATGTTTGGTGAGGCAGGAGATGAAACAGTTAATCTACCTTGAGTTACGTGTCTACAACAAATTAGGTTTACGTGTTGCGACAGCAAAAGTTTCACGATACAGACCAAGTTTCTGAAAGCCCCGCGTATCAGCGCCCAAGACGTTTTGCCGGTAGAAAACCAAGAGAGTCTGCTGTCTTTTCGCGCATGCGCGCTTTTAACACTTGCCGTTGTGAGAGAACTTCGTTCCTCTACTTCCTGCCCTCCCCCGACCCCGAAACAAACCCCCATTCCACCAAAACCCACTCAAGGTGCTAATGAGATTGCAAAGTCAAGAGGAATGGTGCGACATCTCCGAGAAGTGCATCGCGCATCAAATGAAGAAAAACGACGCTTTCCCTCCCCTGCCCTGACCTCTTCAAAGAGTCGACGAGACAACAAAGCTACTACCAAGGGTGCGGGGTAATTGGATTGGCCGATCAGAAGGTAGCCCGGGTGGTGACGCCACTGAAATTTAGCAGGAGGGGGCAATCAACCTTGTCTTGGTTTGTCGGTACAGTTCATTTGCCTCAATAAGAGTGAACTTGTTTATTAATTGGAAATTGTTTTGTTGTTTTGCTACATTCGCTTGCCACTATTATTATTATTATTATTATATTTGTAATTAAAAAAATATATTGGGTATTTGCCAAGGTCACTTTTTAAATGTGATACAAAGTCGAAGATAAAATATTTTGGTTGTTATAAGACACAAATGTTTAATTGCATCTAGCCCAATTCAACAGTCGTAAGGTCTAAGGCTTAACTCTAGGAATAGACTGAATCGCCGTTGATTGTGAGATCAGGGATCGAATCCCGGTAAAATGGGTAGTTTTGTTTTAACGGGGCTTTCAACACATCTTCTACGCAAATGTGGGGTACAGTCCCTCTAAATTTAGCTTTCATAAGCCTCAACACATTATCGACATTAGTACATGCAAACCCCGAATGGATAGTAAGACGTGGGATTAAAGATTAAAGAGCATATAGGTATGAAATGCTTAGATGAAAAAGTCCAAGCCATATTACATTTTTAACGCTGACACATGTGCAAATCTAACCTATATGTAATTTAATTACTAGTTGGTGTTGAAATACTGTTTGGTGATTGTTTTAAAAAGGAAATATGTTATATTTAGAGAGATGGTTAAGATCAATTCATAAAATATCGAAGTTTTCTTCTGTCGAAATGTTTTGAAGTTGCGAAGCTCAGTGAGCGTGTCGAAGTCGAAACGAAGTAGATTCAGCCTTTAACTTTGATTTAGACATTTCGAAGCTTTGGATATACCAGATAGTTTTATTAATTCCGGTCCATCCACAGATTTATACTAAAACAGTAAGAGGAGTAAGGTTAAATGTCGATTAAATGTGCCCGCAGTGTGTGCGGAAGTGCTGAAAAAGATTATATAAGAAATGAAACTCAGTACTTTCATTTGATATTCAATCCCCAACCTCCTAGCTACTTTCAAACCAGACAATATGAGTTTGACGCCTTTAATCCATGTTTCCACTATTATTGGTCTTTTAGTGATAGAAAATAAACTTAATGGAGCTAAAATAAGTTTTAAATAATTTGATAAATATTAATCAATGTCTTTGACTTTTGTTTGGAAGGTAAGATAAGTTTAGATTTTTTATAATCTAGATTTTTACTTTCTTTCGACACACTGGAGAGAAAGTATTGTAATCGTAAAAAAAATTGAGCTAGAGATTTGGATAAATATTGACATTTCATGACCTCTTGAAACAGAAAAAGTGTTTTTCGTGATGCCGTCTTTTTGTTTCTTTACCCGCCTCGGTGGCGTAGTTGGCTAACGCGCTAGTCGTGTTGAGATCGACTGCTGAGGATGGGGAGATTGAGGTTCGAATCTCGGTTGGGTGAACTGGGGGTGGTTTTTCCTAAATGGTTTTCCACACTCCCTCCTAGACAATACGGGTTCACTTCCCCTAATTCAACCTTTTCTCAATTCCTAATCCATTAGCGTAATTAGTAATTAAAGCGTATAACCCGATTGGGTAGTAAGACCCAGTGCTAAATAATAAATAAAAATTTGTTTCTTTGCCTGTCTATATCTAGGACTAGAGATTTAACCATTTTACCAATCTGGCTGAAACCGGGTTTTCATAGGTTCTCCCCAAAGAATTTTTGGAATTAGATATCTACCCCTAAAACTAAGTATAGTTTACTGAAGGAAAACATATACAAAATAAGATTTTCTCAAAATCTGCTCTAACGATTTTGATTACATTTTGTATATACACACTGTTTAACATTACAAACAAAATGAAAATTTTCCATGTATACATAAAAATGATTTTGGGGGTAATATGCATAAGCAGAACTATCCAATATAGATAATTATCTTCATAATTATTTGAGCTACATATAACTTATCACTGTAAAGTTGTAATACTGTTAAAATTAAACGTATTTTAATCTGGAATATATTTTTATAAAAACAACAGTATTTGAGCTGTAAACAACCATATGCAGTATATATTTTTATGGATAACTTAGAAATATGGCATTGATATTCTTTTTGGTGGACAGAGATTCTCATTTTTTTCAATGTTTCTGTAACAATATATATTATTACGTGTATGCTCTTTGATGAAATGTTTCTGTAACAGTTTTTTTTCACAAGTTTTATGAGCTTTTAGTAAATGTCTCTATTTTAAGATTAAAGAGAGATTAAGTATGTGCTGTGCATCGTACCTCTTATTTTTTAGTGTTTATTTTCTCTAAAAATACCCAAATAAATAAAATAATAATCCATTAGGTCTTCCAAAATCTTTTCTTCTATCATAATATTGTTTTAAATATTAAAATACCGTCAAAAACTACTACCGCTAGCCAAAATATCTAAACATAAATTAGTGGTTTAATTTTTACGTGCATTTATTTGATGAAAAAACTTATAAATACGCTAATTGATTCTTTTTTTTACAAATTAAAAAAAATTGAATGGTAGATGAACGTAAATGAAAAATTGCCAAATTTAATTATGTCTGATTATGATTCTTGAGGATTCTTCCTATACACTTTTAATGTAATTGGAAAAATCCAGACGTTCATAATGGTTCAGGTATTTTATGCCAGGCCTTTATGACCATTTAATATTTATATAAATATAAGCAAAAATTATAGCTCAACAACGTATACAATATATTATTGGTGTGTAAAACAGATAATTCAAATAGTGATTTAGTATTTTTAAATCTAAGTCTTAAACCCTCTTCCTTCCATATAAAGTTCAGTAAAAAAACAACCTACTATGCCTTATAAACCATCACATACTCCAACAGGGTGCTACGTATAGGGAGATAAAGTGCTTATAATAACTATCCCTTCCTTCTGTATAACATAACCCTACCACCCCTAAGATAAGACAAGGGATACCTTCACCCCATCTCTGTATGGTACTAAAGTTTGTTTTATATTCATGGTGTAAACGGTTGTATTTTCATGTGTGTGTGTGTTTCTTCGCTTCTTAGTGCGTCGCTTGTTCCCTGTTTCTCCGATATTCGTCTTCCCTTTTAGCGACAGCTGTGATGTATAGCTAACTCCCTTCATGACGCATAGGGGACTGATCGTCCACAGTATGCCTCTAGGAGATTCTCCGTCATTTTCATACATAGTAAATCTCATGCGTCGTAATTTTTCTTTCTTTACCGATACCTGAATAGGTTGTTAAGGAGATGGGTTACCATTCCAGGAGAATCTGGTTTTAGATCCGGGTGGAAATAACGATATTAGGCTAACATGTGAGTAATGGTTCACCCCGTTATTTTTGTGTGCATGTATGAAGTGAATGTTTTAATTTCAAGGGTTTGGTATTTTTTATATATGTACGGATCTTTGTTCCACGATGGTTGTCAAATGCATTAATCAATGGTAAATAAATTTGGCAAGGACATTCTTTGAACATTGGCCAAGTGATTAACCCATAATTTTGCAATCTAGCTATCCATTTCAATATGGGAGACGTTCAAAGATGAAATTGTTTAATAGCTCATCTGAAACGATTTGTATATAAAATTATAAACTTTTAATCGAGGGCACAGGGTTTATTTATTTTTAATTTTGACATACATAATAAAACTATCGTCTTAAACTACGTGAGCATCTGCTATTCCCTATGATTATAATGTACTCTTTAATGACGTTTTTACCCCTCTCGGTGGCGTAGTTGGCTAACGCGCTTGTCGTGTTGAGCCCGACTGCTGAGGACGGGGAGATCGTGGTTTTAATCTCGGTCGGGTGAACTGGAGGTTGCTTTTCCTAAACGGTTTTCCACTCTACCTCCACGCAAATGCGGGTTCACTTCTTATAATTCAACCTTCCCAATTCCCAATCCATTAGCGTAATTTGTACTTAAAGCGTATAACCAGAACGGGTAGTAAGACGCGGTGCTAATAATAATAACTAATGCTCCACCAATGAGATATACAGGATTGGTCCCATCCTTCACTCGTTGTATGGTGTTTATTCCGTGACGTATCGTACGATACATATGAGTGACCAATAATATTATCATCATTTATCAGATGTCACAGATATCTTCGACTCGTGAGGGCTGGTATTTAATTCAATCTTATTGAATTACTGTCCACTCCACACGGACAGTGCCATAATTACACTTATTTGTGACATTTATGTTGATATTTATGTGAATTTACATTTAAAATTACAACCTTGCATTGTATACTCGGCAACATACCAAACCTACAGAGTCGCAAATGGCTGCGTAATCTGATAGATTGGGATACTGTTGCTCGTTATTTGTAGCTGACGATTCCCACACGTCCATCACAGACGCAGCCTTAAACTATGAGTGAATAATTACTCTAAGAACGGGACGAATCCTGGATAGCTCAATGGTAAAACATAAGTCCCGGGTTTGATTCCTGTATCTAGGTGTTATTTCTAAATTAATTTTAATTATTTTTACTTATTATTACTATTATTGTTATTTTATAGTAACTATCAAGAGCGATTAAAATATTTATACCCCCTACACCCTCCCTTGTTCTATTTATTTATTTATAATTTATTTTAGTGCTGTGTCTTACTACCAGTTCAGGTTATACGCTTAAGTGCTAATTACTCTAATGGATTAGGAATTGGTAAGATGGAATTTAGAAGAAGTGAATCCGCATTTGCGTGAAGGGAGAGTAGAAAATCATTTAGAAAAAACAACCCCCAGTTCACCCGACCGAGATTCGAACTTTGATCTCCCCGTCCTCTGAGATCTAGCTCAACGCAAAACTGACCGTTAGCTAACTACGCCACCGAGGTGCGTCTTCCTTGTTCTGAATAACAAATTGTAAAGCGGTTGATTCTGGTACTAAAGGGAGCTGGCGGCTCCTCGGCATAGTCTATTAGCGTCTAAATCCTCTTTAATACCGTTCTAAAAGGGAAATTGTTCATGATTCCCAGCGGATCCTTTTACTAAGCTTACTCTGCATGATCATTGAGTCACGTGCTCGCCTTTCCAACCTTCCCCTCACTCTTTCACACTCATCTACAAGATTCTACTGTGCTGGGGGTCCATGGTTCAATCCTCGGTCCTGGCACAGATTTATCTGATTGTCAAATCCCCTCCTTCACCTCTGACCAGACGTGTATTAATCACATCTTGTGAATATGGGGAATGCCAGGCCTCCACCGTGGTTCGGATCCCACGTTAAACTGCAGGTCCTCCATTTCATCTCACAATCACCCTACCAATTACACATTAGCGTAAGTGCGTGTAACCTGAACGGGTACTAAGTCACGGTACTATTACTACTACTACTACTACTACTAATAATAATAATAATAATAATAATAATAATAATAATAATAATACAAGAGACTAGGAGATTGAGTCAGTATCTTTCCTCTTTCGTAACTGGGACAGTTCCTTTGGGAGGTGTATTACTGATCGCTACGTATATTCACAGCACCGCTGAAGATAAGTGGTACTATGGTCATATTTTCGTGGAAAGAAACCTTTAGAAAATACCAAATTTATATTTATTTGCGTTCGAAAATGGTAAAGTTTTACCATTTTATTAGTGTTTGTTTATAGGTATTGGTAATATTCTAATAAAGTGACACCAACTTATCACATGAATTGACGTATGATTATGTGAGAGTAGATCTATTAAATCTTCTAGCAGTCAGATCAGGTCTTTCATTTGATAGTTGGACTGTAGTTTCTCTTTCCACTCTACTCAAGGATGGTTTGAGACATATTACAAAAAACATATTGAAAAAAGTTGATGGTTAACCAGAAAGTATGTAGGATAAACGCATTAAAGACTTTTATTTCGGTCATCACGTTTTTCCAGAAAAGTTCCTTATATATTTTTAATTTAGGGGAATTATTTTTTTTTATTTAGCACTGCATTTTAATACCAGATCAGATTATACGCATATGTACTAGTAATTATTCTAATGTATTAAGAATTTGGAAGGTTGAATTTAAACGTAGTGTATCCCCATTTTCGTGAAGGTAGAGTGGAAATCCATATTAGAAACACCAACTTTAGCACACCCGACCAGGGTTGGACCTTGATCTCCCCGTCACCTGCAATTTTGGCAGTAAAAAAAATGTTTGTATATTTTTAAAAAGGTAGACCCTACTCCAAATATTATTTCATAAAGTCTCCATGCCATATACAAGAAGAAAGGGAACAAAATATGTCAGCTAAGATATGAATACACTAACATTGCAAATATATTAAATTCTTTACTAGCAATTTTTTTGTCCTATATTATACATACTTCACTAATTTTGTAATTAAATAGTTTACTTAAAACTTGCGTGTTTTAAACCATTTTACCGTCCTTAATTTTATGCTTGGATTTTAAAAGGTGTCTTTGTTTATTTAAAAAGTGTTTAATAAACAATGTTAAACGTACAGTAGGAAGGTAATTAATTATGATATTTAATATTAATAAAATATGACTGCTTAGCGTGGTCATATTGCTTTTTTTGCCCCCCATATTACTTACTGCCTGTTCTGGCTATACGCATATATGATAATTACTCTTGGGGTATGGATGAGAAAGGACGTATTTTGTAGGTAATTTTCCTGTATTTGCGTGAAAGGATAGTGGGAAACCATATAGGAAAAATCATTCTCAGGACCCAACCAGGATTTGAACCCTGATTTCGTCTTTGGAAGGCAAGTCTAACACAAGAAGATGCCTCAGGCAGTTCGGTCACTGCATCGGGTGGTAAATATTTATTTGCAAAGAAACAATCCAAAAACTGTAATTATGACTTTATACAATTATATGTATCATTACTATAGCAATTAATTGGGGGTCCGGGGTTCAATCCTCGGTCCCGGAACAGATTTATCTGATTGCCAAACCCTTCCTTCACCTCTGACAGGACATCTTGTGAATGTGGGGAATACCAGGCCTCCACCGTGGTTCGGATTCCACGTTAAACTGTAGGTCCTCCATTTCAACTCACAATCACCCCACCATTACACATTAGCGTAAGTGCGTATAACCTGGACGGGTAATAAGACGCGGTGCTAATAATAATATGGCAAGTTATTAATAGCATTTCACTCCACACTTGTTTTAAACATCTAGTAAGGAGTACATCACCTTATTTAACATCAGCGTGGATATTTTTTATATATATATACATATATATATATACCCTTCGTTGATCTTGTAAGGTAGCAAGATAACATGGCATTATTCCACTCTGCTATATCTTATAGGATTATTGTATGATCCATAAAGGTAAGAGAGCGTACAAAAACGGGATTCTAAAATAAGTTTCACATCGGTAGTTGATAAGCGTTTAAGGTAGCTTGGTAGCACTTGAGAATTAAGGTGTATGTTTTTTAGTTTCTATATCAAAAACACTTATTTGGCAAATTAAAAATTCTTCACTAAAAAAAACATAGTTTAATTTTCTTCACATAATAATCTTAACAGATACTGAATATCTGTCAACGATTTACATGAATTTTACTATAGCTTTTTTTCTTTATTACTTTTTTTTTGTTTCACCGTTAAAAAAATCCATCGAAACTGGACGGGCTTGAATCTACGAGCATCAACTTCTGAAGCAATCAAATTTTATCTCAAAGCCACTGTGATCAACTTCTTCATTTACAATGTTTATAATCAAACGCTAGTATAGTTATATAAGATATTCAAGAGATGTTAAAATTTGCTATGAAAACTGCCGAAACACTATTTTATCTTGACCCCTTTCATGCCAACTTAAAGCTTTAGGGTTTAATAATCTGAAAGATATATTAAGTCTTTATTTTCTAATATAAAACAAAAACCATTGAACTAAGGTTGTATATAATTCTCTCCAACGTACCTCAACCAAAGCGAGCTCTTATTTCAGGTTTTATATAGAACACTTGTTAAACGATATTTAATTTCTTTAATCTATTTCCTCTCTGAAGGTGAGTTTAATAAGAGAACGTCTCACAAGAGAGCAATTTCTACACCAACCACGAAATTTACAAAAGGTTTGTATTTAATGAAACATTTAATGAGAACTGAGGATAATTTAAAATAAACCACGGAAAATTTGAGCCCCGTCACAAAGCGATAGAGTTGATTCAACTGTGGATTCCTAAACGTGAAATCATCTTTCTTCTCATGATTTGTTCTTCCCTTTTATTCTCTCCGGCATTTTACACATTCATGTATCAAATAAAATGAATATAGGACGCAATTAGAGCTTAGCTTGTCATGTAACTGAACATAAACCCCAAGGAAAATGTAGAAGAAATATTCGAAAAGCTTTGAAATACAATGCTTGAGGAGAATAGAGAGGATAAATTGGACAAATCGTGTGACTGATGAAGAGGTTTCTATGAAAAGTCATTGAAAATAGAACCAATTTGCAAGTGATTCAAATAAGAAAGGCGAACTGGATCGGTGACAGATAAATGTCTTATTTAGTGAGGTCGTAGAAGGGAAAAAGGGACCAGGAACATGCATAAATGGAACTGATGTTTAACATCAAATAAGGAAATAAGTTGAAGTTTCGGAATTTTAAAAAGGAAGCTGCTGATATAAAATGTTGAAGGACTTCACTTGGACAAGGCAATGAGCCTGTCGAAAGATGGAACAACTAATAATAATAAGCACAAATATACTTTGGATATATTTAACATTATATGACGCGGAGAATAAAATGTCGATCTAAACTTTTCTGGTTTTCTTGTGATAGGGAGGATCAAGGTTCTAATCCCAACTGGATGTAGCTTTTTTTTCTTTGTTCAAATGCAGGTACATAATATTTAAATCTTACCCTCGTAAACCCTACCACATTGTTTTTAATTTTCGGATAGCCTTGACAAGTAAGCACACATACAAAAAAAAATTGTATGGCCCAATCAAACATACAGAACTTTCTCATTTATTGTCTTATATTTTTTTAAAAAGAAAATTCAATTAGTACACCACTGTTAAATAAGTATTCACTAGAAACACGTTGATAATTTTCCAATATATAAAATAATTTCCAAGATTCATAATTTATTCCCCTAAGATTTCCAAACTTTATTAGAATTTGCCATATTTAGAGATTTATGTAAGATGATATTTAAAAAGTTCCCATTAATATATTTAAAATAGAATATAACAACTCTTACTCATGTATATTATAGGCCTAATAGTTTATATACCAGCTTCGGTGGCAGCGTGGTCTAACGCGCTACTCTCTTGTTCGACTAGATTGCCAAAGACGGGGAGATCGTGGGTCAATCCCAATCGGGAGCACTGAGAGTGTTTTTCCAATCTCTCTCCACGAAAATGTGAGTGCATTTCCTATAAGCTAAGCCTTCTTAATTCCTAACACATTATTCTAATTAGTACGTAGGCGTACAACCCGAACGGGTAATAAGACGCGGTGATTTAAAAAAAAGCGTATTTATTATATGGTTTTCGATACAAAACTTGCAATAATGTATAATTTTTCTACAGATTAAGGATAATATTTTCCTATTTTCAACGTAATTACATAACGCTAATATCTGTAGGTCATCACTCATTAATGACCCCAATGCTCAAATGTAGTGTAACCGTAAATATGAGTTTATTTAATAGTAATATTTGTTCAGTTAGGAATGGCATAATCAATATACCTTTTCAATATTTGCCATGGAAAATGTTTACTTATTATTAACATTCCTATCCGATACTACACACATTCTGTATTTTTTACATATTTTGTTTATACTATCCGATTGTAAACAATTTTAGTATGCTTAAATTTAATCGATATAACCTAAAGGAATTTGCCATAAATGTTATAATAAACTATACGCAAGGATTAAGCAAATAACACGTGAAATAACTACAAAATGCGTAATTTGACAATAATATAG
Source organism: Timema californicum (assembly GCA_902141385.1). Classification (NCBI taxonomy): domain Eukaryota; kingdom Metazoa; phylum Arthropoda; class Insecta; order Phasmatodea; family Timematidae; genus Timema; species Timema californicum. Next base: position 360,666 of record CABFOW010000152.1, read on the forward strand.
ATTTGATAGTAAATTAACTACTAGCAATGAGAATTAAATGGAACAAATCGTTTAAAATAACTTGCACAACTTATTTTTAATATCTTAGACTAGCTGAAAGAGTACGGGTTAAGTTAGCGGTTCTGTTATTTTTTGATTGAATGGATAAAGGTTAACAGTTATTTTTGGATTAAAGACAGAAATCTACCTGATTCGGTGGCTGTATGGTCTAAGGCGTCATTCTCATTTTAGACTAGACTATCTATGACAGGAATATCTGAGTTAGAATTCCGGTCGGATGTAATGAGGGTAGTTTTCCCTAAAGGTTTTCCAACTCTCCCTCCATGCAGATGTGGGTACATATCCTTTAAATTTAACCTTCTTCATCCCTAACTTATTAGTGTTATTACTACACATGCGTATATCCTGACCTAAGAGTTAGACGTGGTGCTAAGAAAAACTAATATTTCTCTTTGCTTTTATGATTTAAATTTTTATCTGGATCTATCATTGAAATTTCTATTTGTATCCATCCCTGAAATTTATCTTTGGATTAAGATTAAAATTTCTCTTAATTGGAATTTATTTTTGGACTAAAGTATGGAATCTATCTTTCGATCGGTTACTGAAATTTATCTTTGAATTTAATATTTAAATCTCTTTTTGGATTTATGATTGACACTTCTCTTTGGAACTATGATTAAAATTTCTATTTTTCATTTAAGATCTACATTTTTCTTTGTACTTAAGGTTGAGAGAGTGCCAGAGATAATGCATATATTTTTAACAGCACCAAACGAGTGATCACATGTTTGAGACCTGGGATTGAACACCGGTCGAGTGTACTGAGGATATTTGTACTCAATATTTTCCCACGCTCATTCCAAGAAAGTTTCTTCTACAGTTCATTTAAATTTAATTTTCCTCATCTTCACCACAAGATCGTAAATACGCAGCTAACTTGATTATTAAAACGTATTGCATAAAAATAATATATTTCAAACATATCGACGTTAAAGTTCACAAACTGTCCAACGGAATGGTGTGAATATACTAGTGAAGGATTTAGTCCTAAACAAACATCTATTTGGGCCGATGTCGGCCAAGTAATTAAGACGAGTGTGTGTTGGAAGCGCTTGTAAACAAACGGCTTCATGAAACTCTAAAACTATAAATTATTTAAAGGTAATGATCTAATATTTCAAAACCTAGTTCTTCGAAGTCCCAAATATTTAGTTCAAATCAATATTTTGTTTAACTTGGGTCGTATTGATTTATTAAGGATGATGAAGGTGGAATTTAGAGGAAATATACCATCGTTCACTTAAAGTGGGAAACTATTAAGTAAATAAAATAAATACCCACCCCATAATATATGTCAGGGTTAAATTCCCAACGTTTCCATCCACAAGAAACAAGACCGGAAAAAAATTAACGCTGTTGACTTCATACCCTAACCCAACTGTGTACAGTATCTTACTTCCCTAGTCTTGGCATTGGGCCTCAGAGGAATATAGATAGTATGGAAACTCAAAATTCCTAATTTGAGTCAAATTTGGTACATATTTTTGTTGAAGTTTGATAATTAATTCAATAGCTACAAGAGTTACTAAACGACGTTCAAAATTATATTGATCATTCACACATGCAATTGGAAAAAAGTTGTAAAGTAGCTTTCGACCCAATAGTTAGGTTGTAAATTGATATTCAATTGGTACTAATATGTAAACAACTAATTAGTATAGGCTGTTCATTAAATTATGACTTTTTATTGTAAAATATATAGCGATATTCTACTTTTCCGCTTCATTCAATCATATATAATCTAACGAAAAAATTGTTTTACTCTTATCATAACACCCATATCTTTATTAAAAAATGAAAATCAAATAATTAACATTTATGGAGATGACAATCAATTATTTAATTTTTAACATATTGTGTGATCTCTGGTTTTATTGGTCAAAAACCAACCAGTTCGAAAAGAACAAATTGAATCAAATTTCACTCGCAATAAAAATGTTTTACTGATCTTTTTTTTTGCTAGCTCAAAACAGTTTCGAAAATTATTAAATTTTAATCACTATCTGATTTTTGATTAAATGAAAAAAATATATTGTTTAAAAAACATTAGTGCTTTTATGAATTTATATTGTTACGTTGAGCTAAAAAAACTCGTATCAGATATTAATAAAAAATTGTTGATAATTATTCCTCCTCAAATAAAATGTTACTTATTGTTTCTGATTTAAATGAACCCGAGCATAAACATACGTTTCTAGCTTTAGATAAAAACTACACATATCTGAAGTTTGAGATAAGGTTTAAACCACGTCTCACTATCCGTTTAGACACACACACATAATGTATACGCTAATTAGACAGGGGTGAGAGAGGTTGAGCTTAGAGGAATTGTACCCAAATTGAGTTTAAAGAGAGATAGTTGAAAATCATTTAGGAAACATTACATCCGACTGGGATTTTAACGACAATCTCTCCATCATCGGTAAACTAGTCTTCTGTGAAAGTGACGCCTTAGAGAATGCGGACAAAAAAGCTGGTAACTAAATTATAAAAGCATAGGGAATGAAAGGTACAATTTTAGAGGGAAAAAATGTATATATATAAGCATTCCCCTATAGTTAAATAGAGAAACTATTCAGGGGGAAAACACCCTAAATATATCTAAAAGAAATTCGATCTCAGACCTTCTCGTCAAACAAAGCTGGGCGGACTATGGGCCTCACAGAAACAAATGAGAAACATCTAGAGGGGACTACACCGTTGACAGTGATCTAAAATAAAAAATAAAAATATTTTATTTTGAAACTATAAATTAATATTCATCTATATTTGTCACAATCCCCTTTCTCGCCCCCCTCCCCCTTTCCCACCCAATGATAATAAAATGACATGAAATTGGGCTTGGACTTTTGTTATTCCTAGATTGTAATTAGTTTAACCAAAATGAAGTTTCACCAAGTTTATACTTATCTAATTTCCTCACTTTCCCTCCCTCACCCCCCCCCCTTCTACTCCACCAATCGCTGAAATTACTACAACTTGTATGTCGGCGGAAACGCGTTATCATTTGCCCCTTCCTTTCTCTAATACTTGAGATAACTGGGCCATTGATGAGGTCTTCTAATTACGCATCCACATGACTGCGTTATGATATTGCTACCCCTTGTCTTCAACTGAATTACTCACACATACCTACATTTTATTTTGAATTACTTAGCTTTTCATTCCAGATTTAATAAATTTTGATTTACAAAATTTTCTCATTTTAAAATTATTTAATCGTTTGTGAGTAGTTGTAAATTTAAGATAGTTTTGAGAAAAGTAATTAAAAAAAAGTACTATTCTAACATAAACATTTTACTTAACACCAACTTACCACCAACTAATGGCCACGTGGTCTAAGGTGTCACTATCGCAATAGAACCGATGACTGGAGACATCAGTGATCTGTCGTGGTCAGGTGTAGTGAGGTTTGTTTACTTAAATATTTTTCCATTCTCACTTCACAAAAATGTGGGTACACCTCCTCTAAATTCAACCTTAATCATCTTTAACACATTAAAGTATTTAATATATTTGCGTATAAGCCAAACGGGTTGTAAGACGCGGTGCTAAAATTTAAAAAAAACTGGCTTACAAATTTAATTACATATAAGCTAATTTCATGACTTTATAACGACTAGTTGACATCCTATATATTCTATTGTTAAGTTGGGGATGTAGGGGACGCGATAAAAGGTCAGTGTTTGTGCATTTTTTGTATAGAAAAACATTTCTTAGCCAAAATAAATTAAAATATTGCTACAGTAGAAATATAGAGTGTAATTTCCTTCACACGGTGTCATAAACAATTTGTCGAATTTTCGTTATGAGCATTCTACATTTCACGAGAAACTATTTAGATGAAACGAAAAAATTGTCATTAAATTTAAGGACACCCTCGAGAGATATTCAAGAACTGTTGAGGTCACCATGTGAAGAAAATTAAATTATATTTGTACACAGGCAATTTTTTATTTATATTGGACAAATCCACATGACTGCGTTATGATATTGCTACCCCTTGTCTTCAACTGAATTACTCACACATACCTACATTTTATTTTGAATTATTTAGCTTTTCATTCCAGATTTAATAAATTTTGATTTACAAAATTTTCTCATTTGAAAATTATTTAATCGTTTGTGAGTAGTTGTAAATTTAAGATAATTTTGAGAAAAGTAATTAAAAAAAAGTACTATTCTAACATAAACATTTTACTTAACACCAACTCACCACCAACCAATGGCCACGTGGTCTAAGGTGTCACTATCGCAATAGAACCGATGACTGGAGACAACAGTGTTCGATCATGGTCAGGTGTAGTGAGGTTTGTTTACTTAAATATTTTTCCCCTCTCACTTCACAAAATTGTGGGTACACCTCCTCTAAATTCAACCTTAATCATCTTTAACACATTAAAGTATTTAATATATTTGCGTACAAGCCAAACGGGTTGTAAGACGCAGTGCTAAAATTTAAAAAAAATGGCTTACAAATTTAATTACATATAAGCTGATTTCATGACTTTATAACGACTAGTTGACATCCTACATATTCTATTGTTAAGTTGGGGATGTAGGGGAAGCGATAAAAGGTCAGTGTTTGTGCAATTTTTATATAAAAACATTTCTTAGCCAAAATAAATTATATTTCTACTGTAGCAATATTTTAGAGTGTAATTTCCTTAACACGGTGTCATAAACAATTCGTCGAATATTCTTTATGAGCATTCGACATTTCACGAGAAACTTTTTAGATGAAACGAAAAAACTGTCATTAAATTTTAGGACACTCTCGAGAGATATTCAAGAACTGTTGAGGTCACCATATGAAGAAAATTAAATTATATTTGTACACAGGCAATTTTTTATTTATATTGACAAAAAATGTTTATCTACTAAAACTGCAAAAAAAATATTCCTTTCCTCGTGTTCGTTAAATCCCCACCCAGCTAAAGTTGTCTGTGAATCGTAGAGAGTGATACGTTATCTATTCAAACGATTATTCGTCTGTCATAATATACAGTTTTTTAAGTTTTTTTTAGCATTTAAACAATTTGTTTATATGACTGTGAGATCAGACACACAATATATCCCTCATTTCCTCCTCAAACAATGTGAATCTAATTCAAATCAGAGCTCATTAAACGAGGTATATAGATCCCCAGCGCCGAAAGACCGGAAATAATTGCAGTAGCTATAAACCAGGCTAATACAACCGTTGATGGCCTAATAGTAGTCGGTCTTCCGTACGTATCATAATTAGGGAAATCTGGCTGACAGGCAAGCGAGCTGGTCGACTATAAATTGGTGGTATGCTATCCGACATCACTTGATGTACTTCCGGTGTTTCGGGTGGGTCACGGATCCGAAGCCCTGCTCGTGCTAATTGAATAATGAGTGGTTGAACACTTGGAGGCTTACAATAGAGTTTTGAGTGAAGCGGAAAGCCTATACTCAATCTCGTAAGATAGGCTTGGTGTGTATTTAGGAAACAAGGTAATAGGGAAGGGTGTTGACGGTAAATATTTGAGAACGCTGGGTTGAGGCTATTAAGATATTATCATAGTTTTAAAACTATAGAAGGGTTACGCCTTAGATCACGTTCCAAACTGGTTGGGGAGGCTTTATGAATTATTAGGATGATATTTAAGTTATTTGTAATTATGTGCGTGTTCCTTTGATAAACAAATTTCATAATTCAAGTATGTTTTATTTAAACCAGTTTTTAATAGTTTAGAGTAAACAATTTAATGCGTAGAATATTGTTTTTTTTAAGAAGTTTATTTTGAAAAATAAAAGAGATAAAGAAAAATTTCATGAATATGATTGAATTATTTTTATATTAAATATTTAGAGGAAATAACAAACACTTGAGAACGTTAATCTCGCTAAATTACTAAATAAAGGGTTGCAAAAAACATTTGGTTTATCGTTAAATACAACAGGCATCAGATTTATAGAATACATCGAAATATATTTTCAAGTATTTAGACGCTATCAGAAGTTCGATAGTATCAATCACTGTCGATGTAATTGTTTATTATTTTAAGGGTACTCAATTCTTACTTACAATCGCATTTAAAATATATATTTGAAATATTAGAATTTTTATTCTAATGAACGGAATATAAAAATGGTTCGCAGCTGTTACACTCGTTTATGCAATTCAATATTCTCAACAGCTTGTGGAAAACCTTATAGTATCAGCACTTTCCTTGTCGGGTGAGAAGGAGGGGGCGGGGGAACATGCAACATTTCTAGAGTTAGTATAGCCTTGAATTACGTAGTTAATTTAGTCTTACAATAACGGGCTATAAAATACATTTCCTTGTACTTGAAAAAAAAAACCTCTTCGGTTCACTTCTCTTCAAAAATGTCCGATTAAAGATTTACAACCTGGAATGATTAGCTTTAGCTCTGCTACACTTGGATCACGGAATTGATGAAGAATACACACCAAGGAACGTTTAGGATTACCCAGAGGAAATAACAGTTAATACATAAAAGCAATTCTAGTACGAGCTGAACTCATTCCCTCTAAATGCACAGGTTAGATGGGGTATAAATTGGGTTGATGGGGGGATACGAAGCAGCCATAGAAAATGTGCAATGGCTTAGAGATGTTGTAAGGCTGAGCAAGACTGCAGTAAATGGGGTACTTTGTATGTTATAGATTGGTAAATTCGGCAGTGTCAATTTGGCGAAAAGGAATCTTAAAAAATTAGAATGGACCCTTCATAGAAAAACAATAATTCAAAATGAATTAAATATTAATTTAAAATAAATACAATAAATGGCCAGGAGAATTCACTTCAGTTTAAGTCATCCAGCTGAGCGTTAGCTAGTCCGTACAGTATGCCATAGGTAAAATTAATTCTTAGTGGGAGGGGGAGATAACTTAGGTTGGGGTAGGTTAGGTTAGGCTAGAACCACACAACTCACTTTGAGAAGTACATCATGGTGAAAAGTAGCAGTGTAATCCATTTTGGGGGACAAATGTTATGGTAGCCTGAGGTCAAATGGAGTGCACTGTTCACCTACGCCCAGTCAAGATTTTTGAAACTAGTATGAAATGTACAAGCTATGATTTTTATAATTAAAATATTTATTATTATTTTATTAATTTTATTATTATTATTATTATTAATATTATTATTACTATTAGCACCGCGTCTTACTACCCGTTTGGGTTATACGCACTCACGCTAATGTGTAATGGTAGGGTGATTGTGAGATGAAATGGAGGACCTACAGTTTAACGTGGGATCCGAGCCACGGTGGAGGCCTGGCATTCCTCACATTCACAAGATGTCTTGTCAGAGGTGAAGGAAGGGTTTGGTAATCAGATAAATCTCTGCCGGGACCGAGGATTTATATTAAATAAAGAATCAATTTCAATAACCAAATATACCCTCTGTGTGATAACGGGTGGGCTATTTAAATAGGGGGGGGG
>CABFOW010000152.1:368236-399560 GCA_902141385.1 Timema californicum
CAATTCAACAGAAAATTGGTCGGTTTTGAGATTTTGACTATAGTGAAATCTGCTGAATAAAATGGTATAACTATATTTAATATATGTATGTTCTAAATATTAGAATACAATTCTTATCTGATGCTTTACAACCAAATTTTTGAGAACGCCTGTCTGTAAGGCATCTGGCTACGTGCTCCCAACTAACTATTCTAGGTCTGACCTTTATTACCTATAAGACTCTTATAATCATACATATATATATATATCTATTTAGCTATCTCTATATATAATTTACGTCTGTAAGGTTGGCAATTACACTTTTACATTTGCAATAGCCGTGAGATTTCTTTGTAATTCAAATGTTGTGATTTTATTGTTGATATTCAGCGAGTTGTTTATCTTATTTATAAGTTTGTGTGATTATAGTAGTGATTTGCTGTCAGAAGCTTCAACAGTGGAAATATTAGTAAATGTCAAACATTACAACAAATGGGACTCTATCCTGAGAAAAATTGTGTTGATACTATGGTAAAGTTGGATAAGAGGCGGATAGCGAAAGGTTAAAAATTGCTCTTAGAAATAGAAAAAAAAAATCTGGGTAAATAAAACTGGAAGACCTAATAGAAAAAGCAGAAGACCAAGAGAAACCATCTGATGTATCAAGAATACACTAATGTGTAAAATAAGGAGAGTTGTATTTTTTTTTTTTTACTTTTTGCTATTATCCCCTTAATCACATTTTTACTCACTTGTACCTTTTCTCAGGATGTATAATATATATCAGTTTGAATTTTTCTAATTATGCTTTCCATTGTACAATACAAGTTTTAACAAGAGCTTTTTTAATTATCTTTCAAATAAAACATGACAGCAATAAACAAAATATTCTTTTTTTTAACATTTTCTAAGAGTTTATTAAAAAATTATTATTCATTTTATATTCATAATAAATAAAAATCACCCCATCTAAAGTTTTATTAAGAAACTATCTTTAAAAAAAACACAAAGTAATAAATTTTTTTGTTTATGACAAAAAGGTACAGTACATACGCTAGCATGGAGAAGCAAAGGACGAATTGTTTTTTTCTCAGTTTAAAAAGTTGCTGTTCAAGTGCCACTTTGACCATGACAAATATACAAGAACCGTGGGTATTATTATATCTAAAAAAAAACTCGACTAAATGCGTCTACTGGAGGAGAAGTATTAAATAGCAAATCTATTGTAGTTAAGTAATCGACCTTGGTGTTTTTACATTAAAGTTCTCGCCTCAGGACCCGATGCTCGTAGGTTCAAACCCAGCCAGGATCGATGGATTTTTCTTGAGAGATAAAAAAAAAACGTAGCACAACTTACTTCGAAGGGGGGAATAAAGCCGTTGGACTCATGTCGATTGTGCCATGTAAAAGAACCCTGGAGGGTATGTGAAAATAACTTTCCGGGCCAAATTAGTGCGCCCTTTCGCTCTTGTTCATAGAAATTCTTGTGCGCTTATAAAATCAATTGGTTCAGAAAGTGCACGTTAAATTACGAATTTTTTAAAAAAAATACTCTTACTGTCGCATATAGGCCTGAATATTATATTCCTTAAATTAAAAAGACACCTGAACGCGGGAATCAAACCTAGAATGTATCATGATATGTGTATTCGTAAATCTGTCATTGCACTATTGGCAGCATAAATCACACCCAAGTCAAAGGTGGTTGCGTTATCTAACAGCTCGTTGTCTTAATTGTTCGCTCATATATATCTGAAAATTCACGCACGTCCGTTACAAACGCAGCTTTAGAACTTGAGTAGAGAATGACCATGGACACGGGATGACTTCTAGTTAACTCAGTGGCAAGAGTATTGGCGTAAGACAAAAAAGTCCCGGATTAGATTCGCATGTCCACCGAGGAAATACTTTAATTATTTTGGTCATAAAAAAGAGTTATTACTATAAGTACTTTTTAAATGCGGATATTAATTCATATTACATTTCATCCCACCCTAAGTAACCTCAGTGACACACTGTACACCTTGATAAGTTACACGAGACAACGAAAGAGAACGAAACTGTAGCGATAAATGTTTCCATTACCTTTACGAAAACATCATTAACTTTTCAGTGAAGGTTTCTGTGATGCCAAAATCTTGTGCTTCCAGTGTCTGTACTCCCCGAGTTTCCTCTCCTACTGGTTGGGTATGACCTGAGGGGAAACTTCTTTAGGACCGTACGTACACCATCACTTAGAGTGAGTGTGGCAAGGGGGGTGGGGAGTGGGGGAGAAGAGGTTGTGGGGTGTAGCTTAGAAGATATAGAGCGTGGTATGTAGTAACCAAGACACGTAAAACTCATATCAAAGTTCAATTTCAATTTCACTTCGCCCCCTTATAACCTTACTCCCTAAGACTTTCAGACAAGTGCTTCTGGACCGTTCTGAACCGAGACTTTGAATGTGGGTTACGCATGGAATACTTTACGAGCAAGGTGTTCTTTCTGGACAAGTCATGGTTTAAGGACGATATCGAAGAGAAAAAAATATCAAGAACTACACATGCTGTACACTTGTAAGTAATGGATTAAAAAGAAAAAAGTTTTTAGGTGTTAACTATAAAACCTTATTTCCATAAATTTATTTTAAAATATATAGATAAAAACCGCAATATTTTTGACTATTAAGTAAAGTATCCAGTATTAGTTTAAAGAGCGTTTTCAATACCCCCTATATATATTCAACGACTTCATCCCTCCCTAATATTTATAGTACTTGCTCATGTATTCTTATTTAAAAAGCTGCTATGTAATTGGTTTTCAAATACAAATCATTGATGTGCGATTGTGTAAAAAGAAAAATTTGAAATAATAAAAATGAAATTATATTTTATATTCTGTTTCCCATTACCCGCCTCAGTGGCGTAGTTGGCTAACGCGCTTGTCGTGTTGAGCTCGACGTTCGAATCTCGGTCAGGTGAACTGAGGGTGGTTTTTCCTAAATGGTTTTCCACTCTCCCTCCACGCAAACGCGGGTTCACTTCCTCTAATTCAACCTTCCCAATTCCTAATCTATTAGATTAATTAGTAGTTAAAGCGTATAACCCGAACGGGTTGTAAGACGTGGTGCTAAATATTATTATTATTGTTTCCCATTAAAGTATAACATAATTGAATAAATTATGTAGCCACGCTTTATTTGTTATCCATAATGATTTTTTTCTCCTTAGTGATTATTGTGAAGTACTAACTTTATTCTATGTTATGTTTCTAAGTAAAAGTTTATCAGAAATAAATAGTTTAATGTTGCTAGTTTTTACTACATCATTTTATTTTTGTTCATAGAAACATCTTTTTTTCCTATTTATTATTCCTCTGACCAAAAATAAAACTATCCTTTTCACCAATAGCTCTTTGTTCTCCTGTTTAAATAACCCCCTCCACCACCATCCCCAGCGACATACGTTATCCCACTTCCCCTCATGAAGCCACGTCCCTGGAACCTACCCATCCTTCCATGAACTTCTTCTTCTCCAAAAAAGTATTTTGAAAAACCAAGCCAGTTATTTGCAGTAATAACTCTTGGGACTCCCTGAACAACGAAAACAAAAACACAAACAAAAAGCAAATCAAGACTGTCCTTGATGAATTCAGAAATCCAGAATGTGATTCCCCATCTTATTATTTCTATCTTGACAACTGTATCTCACATAGCCAGAATATTAAACCGTTTTATGTTTGAATGTTATTTTGGGAAATTTAAATTAACTCATGAATATAACAATTGTATTGAATATTTTAAAATACTTGTCGACTCTATAATAATTAATCATGTGTGCCTGGGAAGTTTAAGTCGAATATAATCAATAAAATGTAAGATCTGAATACAGCCCAATTTTACTAAAACGATTAAACTAATATCTACTTTAACGTATTAATACGTCAATTCATGTGATATGTAGCTGTAACTTTCATTAGATACTAGCAGAAGTACCCAGCATTGTCCGGGGTAATCACGCAATACATTGTGTGGTGATTCTGGCCAACTCTTTGATTTACTTCAAACAGACTGAAAAAAAAATCAATATAGTTCCTCCTACTTAGTTTTAATGAATTAAAAAAAACTAATAAAAATATAACTGTTCTAGCTTCGAAATGCACAGTCTGTTTGTGCACAGGGGCTACTAACTTTGAAATTTCAGACCTCTGCGTCCGGTAGATATCGTGTAACGCCCATAACAAACAAACTCATTCTTCTTTCTACTGACATATTATGTTAACAATATTTATAGAATAACAATAGTAAAACGATATAAATTATGATACAAAATATGATTGTATTTTATGAAATACCTTTTACATAAAAATTATAACTTGTTTTGATGAGGAAAATCTGAATAATATGAATAAAAACCTGGCATATTAATATCGTACCAAATGTGGTGGCCAATTTATCTAAGGCTTTAAGATTCACACTGCAATTGGGCACCGTTGAGAAGGAGGATCGGAGTTTGAATCCCGATCAAGGATGGCTTACCACTGATATTTTAACATTCCTTATTCAGTTGAATGTGGTTGCATTTCCTATGATATACCAATTTGTTCTTTAAACCTTATATCACTTCGTTTACGAGCATTGTGCTGTAATCGTAGGTACAACATCAAAGGTAACTTAATTAGAAAAAAACTTGTACAATTATTGTAACAAATATAAAAGAATAAAAACAATTTTTGAATGTCAATATTGATTAAATTTTATTATAGTCTACTAATGTTATTTTATAATTATTTGTATTGTCTATATAATGTTATAGTTGCTTATCACATATATGAATTTTTTTATAACATGTAATTGTAAATATAAAAACATATACAGTGTGCCGGAAATACTTTTTCTCTCCCTTTATCTAAAAAATGGATACATCTACTTAAGACTCGTAAGATTGATGAAATTAAATAATGATATATTGTTGCGGAAACATGATAGAAAATAATGAGCATAAAATTCCACCAAAGAACATAACAATAAACATCTGATTTCAGAGAACTCGATTTTTAAAATATTTGTTTAATAACACTAAAACTATTTGTTTGATAAATATACATTTTACACAAAAAAAATTTTTTTTAAAACGATGCGCTTGTGTAAAGTAGGTATTCTTAATTATTTTCATAATAAAATTAAAGCTATGATTTTTTTTATTAGTAATGCTAAGTAGTACCCGAATACGAATTTTAATCAAAATCGCTATAATGTATTTTGAGATTTTTTTTTTCTTTTTGGGCTAGATAGCTTAATTCAAAAAACTCCTCAAGGGATCCTTTTGAAAGCCATAGATAATGTTTTAACCCAATCTGTAAGATAGTACCGTATCCATACCAAGACACAGACATACAGACAGTCAAAGAGTATCGCAGCAAACAAAAAGATCCAGTTCTATGGGCCATTAAACGTCAATATCCATCAAAATCTTGAATAATATTTTTTTTTACCATCACAATAATTTCTATACGCAGGGGGTCGTGAGAAAGTAAAAAATTATTTTCTAACCAAATCGAAGTGTAGATAACATTATGGTAGTCACTGAGTTTTTATTTTACTATTTATTTTGAATAGCACATTTATAAATTTGCCATCAACTTTATTTTATAATATTATATATCGTGTTCATATTAATCGGTGCTTAGTCAGTTCCCTCCTAGGTATAAAAGCGAACGTGTTCCATTTTAATATTAGTGTAAACTTGTAGAACTTTTCTTTAGTTCTCGAAAGAACCTTGTAAATGTATCTTTAGAACAATCTTAATAATCATGAATATGTAGGTACTCAAGAATAAACAGCCACGATACACAGCTCATAAATTCACCCTTTATTCCCGTTTTAAATGTCACTTCTCAATGATGTAGCCGAAAGAAAGAAAACGACTGCTAATAGCAAATGTTAGCATTTTCAAGCTCAAAAGGGAAATAAGCACGTGAGGAATTACAAGGTAATGACGTCATTTTCTGCTCTATTGCGCCATGTTCAACAACATTACAGCCAGTTTCTACCCTCTCCCCTTCAACCCCTCCTCAAGGAGTAATGCCTTTATGAGTTCGGGCTTGTCGTATTTATAGGGGGTAGGGGAGGGGCTTTTATACTCGCGGCAAATAACTACGGCAATAAACGTCGATAATTTGGAGAAGTCTGCCTTTTGTGCTGATCTTTCTTCTCTTTCCTTAGTTCTTTTCTCTCTACATCTCCTTCTGTCGGCTGCCAGTTTCGTGTTCAAGCCATTTCTTGTAAGGCACACATTACAGTTTTATAATCTCTCAGTTATTACAAGTTTATTTCTTTTTGTAAACGACTTAAAATCCTGTTCTCTGTTTATAAAAGTATATCATGTTTACGTGTATTTATGAGATTAGCTAATAGATGAGTATTATTAACAAAACGTATACAATAAAATGCAAGCAAGAGAGTTAATCTTTTCAAGCAAGACACGAGTCATCTGTACCAGAAATGTTGAAGATTCTGTGTTTGAGCTTTTCAAGAAAAACGTAGCTTTACTAAAAGTTGGTTTGTAAGCTCATAAAGCAACATGTAAATGTAGCTTTACTAGAAGATTTGGTTTTATATTTGTGTGTTAGTTGACCGAGATTAGTGAGGTACGGTTTTAAATTGACTATTTAGAATTGCATCAGTTTGTTTGTGCGGTATTTAGCTCCACGATAAATATAAATACGTTTACCAATTTTAACGAAATTTGACAGAGATATTTATTTAAATTAAAGTCAAACGATGCGTGTATATAGTTTTTCAATATGTTTGTTAGTTTCAAAATGGTGGACACTCAAAATTTTTTTAGTTTATTGGCTCATCTCTGGTCACTTGAATTTAAAATTATAAGCAATCAATTGACTAACTAGATTTTTTTTAAATTTTGACACATATTGTGAGACTGGCATCTCAAACCGCGTGATCAATGGTTATTTTAAATTAATATAATATACTATTTATATATAGTATATTATATTAATATATTATATAATATTTGTTTTCTGTGTAGCTTGATCACCAAGGAAAAATATAAACTTCAAATCCACCAATGACTTTAGTAACAATTTGAACATGGCGGGAGTGAGGTCCACCTGTTAACAGAACTACTAGTAGCGTTAGTAATGCCATAAAAATTATTAATATAATTTATAAAAGGCCCTTTCTGTGTAAATTAAACTGTAGAGATTTTTAAGAAAGTAAGAATAGAATGCGTTAGAAATTTTTTGAGACTCTCCACGAAGCCCTATACTTTCTAAAAGCCCCAATTAAATTACAATCCAAACAATAACTATCTAGAGAGAAGTAAAGGGTATATATAGCCATCCTACAAACTAATGTCCGGACGAGTCAAGAGGGTGTTAGTGAGGGGGGCTGGTGGCAACTCTCTTATCAGAAAGAAAACAGACGCGGGTGTATCTGGAGGTGGTTATTATGGTCGTGGCGGCTGTTTTCAACACAACACTCCAATAACAGTCCACCGACTTGTAACAGTGGCCATATTTCCCAAAGGTAAAGGGGGGACGTCTTGGATAACGCTGCAACAACCACACATGCGAGGGTTTTTCTTTATCTTTTGTCCGAAATGAGGTGGAATTAAATTATATTTTGATGAATAAGGAGGGGGCCGAGACGATTTATTATTTGGGCACGTAACATAAATATGATTTTTCTAAATATATTGGTGTGAATTATTTTTAAATTATGAGATTTTTCTAAAATAAAGATAAGCGGTCAAGAGTATTGTCAGAGAGCGTATTAAACACCCCGGGGACCCTATTTAAAACCCATTTGCAAAAAGAGTGTGTGGGCCAAATATTATTTTGGTAAAGAATTTTTTTTTTAAAATACTAATTTTTTAGGTCAACATTGATAATTTTATTATAATTATTATGTTTGTTATTTTATAAGTAGGCTATTTATGATATCTATCAAAATTGACTGCACCCACTTCGATGGCCACGTGATCTAACGCGTTACTCTCATAGTAGACTAGACTGCCAATGACGGGGAGGTCGAAGTTCGAATCTTGGTTGGGTGTACTGAGGGTGATTTTTCCACAATACTTTTCTACTCTTCTTGTGGGTACACCTCTATAAATATAACCTTACAAAATACCATTAGTGTAATTAATACGTAAGCATATAACCAAAATAAATGGGTAGTAAGAAGTGGCTCTAAAAAAGTGACAGCTGTGGAACATATGACTTTACGTGAGAATAAGTGAAAGTAGATCAAGTGGCTTTTCTATCTGTCAAATATAATTATTACTATAAGAATTGAACTGTAATTGTATATACATACACATTTTATTAGCCGTAAATAACCATTTATGGTTCTAAATTTGTGTGTATAGTATTATAAGATTTTTGTGATTCATGTAAAGATTCCTCTTTGTGTTTTGATGGTGCTAATTAAATTTAATAATATTATCTTTAGTAGGTAGTCTAAGACCATGGTTATATTGACTTGATACAAAAGTTAGGGTAGAGGCTAGATTTGAAGGAATGCACCCACATGGATAAAAGATGGGAAAGATTTGAGACATAAATCATGCTTGATAAAAAATTAAAAAGCACCCCAGAGGGGATTTGAAACTCCCCATCACTGTTATAGGCAAACCATACCAGAGAAGAATAACATTATTATATCATTATTATTATTATTATTATTATTATTATTATTAGCACCGCGTCTTACTACCTGTTCGGGTTATACACACCTATGCTAATGTGTAATGGTAGGGTGATTGTGAGATGAAATGGAGGACCTACAGTTTAACGTGGAATCCGAACCATGGTGGAGACCTGGCATTCCTCACATTCACAAGGTGAGAAGAATAACAACTTGTTCGTTTTTCTTAAATGTGTGGATACATACCCTTGGTTTACCCTGTACTATTCCAGTATGGTATAGCTTATAATATATGGAAATATTGTAGTCCATCAAGGTAAGTCGGTTATCTTTCAAGGTGAACCGAAAGTTCATAATTATTAGAGAATGTTGTGGTATGGAATTATTTAGGTATAAAAGGTCTTCTACGTGGCTAACAGGAGAAATATCCACGTGCTACGCAGAAAAGTATAGGACATTAAATGAGTTTACTGTAAAATTTTAGTTCTCTCCAGTGTCGTGTCGATGAGTATTGCCAGGGTAGGCAGACCCTATTAAAACTGTATTTGTGATATGTTCTCTTCCACTTGGATCCCATTTGAATAGTAACACATAGTATCTACACAACAAACCTAATAGGGGATATATGACCAATGCTATGAATGACGAGACCAACACACATTTACAGCTTAAACAAACTTTTCTTACTCTTGCATCCAGCCATGACACGCCACTAAATCTATCTTAATATATTAGGTGCCTTAGAAGGTTATAATAAATCATAAGACCGATGTATAGTAGGATATTATTAAGAAGGACATATTNTCACATTGAATTCTACTAACATCGTGATATTGCTTCCTTATTACCATTTCATCATGTATTTTAGGAAATATTGTATATGTTTTGCTATTTATAATAATAACATTATACTATAATATTACCCTCTTCAGGGACCACGTGCCCTGAGGCAGAGGCTGGCCACTTTTTTTTAACAAAACAAAATCAAAAATGGTGGGTTGTTTTAGAAATAGTATTGAGCAAAAGCTGTCAACTTGATATTTTTCATAAATATTATAGTTATTAATAGATTTTTATGAACACAATAAGTGTGTTTTCTCAATCTTTCCAGGGCCAGACAAAATAAGCCAATCGGCTGGAGGTTGCCGACTGTTGGTCAAAGGCTGCACTCTCTCAATAGACTGAACTGCCGATGATGGGGAGATTGGTGTTAAAATCCCCATAAAATGTACTGAGGGTGAATTATCCTAAATAGATTTAAGCTCTTCATAAATAAAAATGCGAGTAAACTTACTATAAATTTTACCTTCGTCATCTTTATTACATCAGAGTAATTAGTAAATTTGTGTACAACCCAAACAGATAGTAAGACGTGGTGCTTTTAAAAAACTTAAATTATTTATTAGTGTAGCTTTTCATATGCATCTATGCAATCTATCGAAGCAACATTTGCTGATAGCATAATCTAATGTATACATACATAAAAGTAGGACTAGTAAAGTTGTTTAGTTAGATCCCACGGAGATTGGACTGTACCTTGTACCTTTCTCTGGCACCTTCCGTAAAGAGTCAAACCGGATACAGTCGTACGTGAAAAACTAGCGTTCCAGTGCCCAAAGTGTCCACACAAAACCCTGAATACCTAGAACAAGCATCGCGGCGAGAACGTCATGGTAATTTGGTTTGTTGAAAAGCCACTTTTGAAATCTACTTGATCAGTATGTGACCCGCATGACAGATCCGTAACGCGGATCGCATATAGGTACGCTCACACGGGGCTTTCAAAATAAAAGAGAGAATTCTGTTTGACAAAATAAACTATAGTCTTGGGTGAGGGGGTGGCATGTGTGGACAAGCATTTGTTAAAAGGTGCTACATGGTAGAGAAGTGAGATTCGTTGCAGACGTTTACAAATCCAGAATAATTTAAGAAATTTTATGATATTTTAGAATATATAATTTTCAACAATATGTGGGTAAAAATTCTCGGCAAATTTCTGAGCAACTTAAATATTGAATTATTTGTCTTAGAGGGTTTAATATAAGTTAACATACATTTTTTATTACATCACATTTTAAGCTTAGAGTTTTCAATTTTAACAAATAAGATCTTTTCGTTACATTTTGGGGAGAATGATATATATATATATATATATATGTATATTTATGTATATATATATATATGTATATATATGTGTGTATATATATATGTATATATAAACTTCAAAAATAATCTCCCCCATTTACAATTAATTTAATTCGAGTCCCGGCCAGATGAACTGAGGAAGATGAAATTGAATTCAAAGCTTTTTTTAATATATTCCTAAATTATTAATTAAATAATCCTTGCTGACGATTTATAGAACACGTTTAATAGCAAATATAGGATATAGATTATGAATTAGTATTTTGTAGTAAATATATACATGAGCGTATATACATATGTATGAGTACATGCGATATATATGTATATGCATATTATATGCGTATATAGCCACATGCATAACTATCTTTATACCCCAAATAAATATAGGCCTATACGCTATACCGTAACATATCCGCTTAGTTGGCGTAGTTGGCTAGTTTCGTGTTGAGCTAGACTGCCGAGGACGGGAGATCAAGGTTCAAATATCGCTCGTGTCAACTGGAGGTGGTTTTTCCTAAATGGTTTCCCCCTCTCCTTTCACTCAAATGTGGGTATACTTCCTCTATATTAGAACTTCTCAATTCCTAACACATAAGCGTAATAAATACTTAGGTGTATAGCCCGAATGGGTACTAAGGCACGATGCTAAATATTAATAATAATAATAATGATTATTATTATTATGTACAGTAACATGTGAAACCCACTTCAGAAGTGGACAGGAGACACAAAAACCACTAAAACATTTTGAATAAACATATGTCCCATTTGACCTTGTTTCTGGGCTATAGTCATGTTTGTCCTCCAGTAATGTGGAGCTGCTTAACATTATAGAAAGTGCTCAGAATGACCACCCAATGCGTAGGGTGATTGTGAGATGAAATGGAGGACTTACAGTTTAACATGGGATCCGAACCACGGTGGAGGCCTGTCCTTCCACACATTCACAAGTTGTGATTAATACACGTCTTGTCAGAGGTGAAGGAAAAGTTTGGCAATCAGATAAATCTGTGCCGGGACCGAGGATTGAACCCCGGACCACAACACTGAGGTCTGACAACTTACCCCTAGACCACCCGGTCACCCTCTTTCAAATAATACTAGGTATTTTTTTTGTATTGGTAACCTTGTATGCTTTGTCAAAGTTTTCTTTAGCACCGCGTCTTACTATCTGTTCGTACTAATTACGCTAATGTTTTTAAGGATTAGGAAGGTTATATTTAAAGGAAGTGTACCTGCATTTATGTGAAGGGATGATAAAAAGCCATTTTGGATAACCAAGCCTCAGTGCACACGACCAAACCTTGATCTCCCCATCATCGGCAATCTAGTCTACTGTGAGAGTAGAGGGTTAGTCAAAGAGAACACCAAAGCAGGTAACGAAGTATTTCAATGCTAGCAATGGTTGTTGAATAAATAGTAATTAGTCAAGTATTGTAAACAAAAAAATTAGTGGAATCACTTGGCTGCAACTCGAAAACATGTTCAAATCGAACACAAGGTTATAAGAAGATTTTTAATGTGTTTTTTATTTTCTTATTTGTTCATCGCTAAAGTAGGTCCCATGTTACGTTACATCCAGCCTGTATAACACTTATTTATAGCCATTATATGTTTAGGACTTGTTACAAATCATATAACTACCTGATTGCAATACTACAGTATTCTAATAGAGGACTTGTTACAAACCATATAACTACCTGATTACAATACTACAGTATTCTAATAGAGGACTTGTTACAAACCATATAAATACCTGAATGATATACTACAGTATTCTAATAGAGGACTTGTTACGAACCATATAAATATCTGATTGCAATACTACTGTATTATAATTGATATAGCTTAAACTCTGAGCTATTTTTCCTCTTATGGACATAGCACGTTTTGAAAGTGAAATGCAAGCTCTCTTAGGAAGGATCTTAAAGGCAATGTAGCAGAAAGACAGCATTGAAACCGTCGCCACTAAGGCCAGTAATGGCAGCTTCTAGTTGCTATTGCCGCCGGGAACATCAAAAGCATTTCTCAACGTTTCTCCTTCAAACTTCATGACGTCTCAATTCGTGTGAACGTAAGTACTAAGTTCAGACTTGTGAATCTGAATGGTTATGGGTGAGTGAAGTGTAAAGGAACGCGAATTAAGGTCAGTATTTTGATAATTGTATAACAAAAAAACTTTTTGGCAAAATTAAATAAAAACTGCTTCGTTTCTTTATTAATTTAATTTTTTTTAAACTAAATTCCAAACGGTTTTTGAATCTTTGTTTGCCTATCGTTAGTATAGCTTTAGTATTTATTCTTGGATTATAAGTGGACTTTTTCCTTGGTTATAAGAAATACATAAAATAAGTTAATAATGCATTCGATAGTAGGCCGATTTAAATTAATAGAGAATAACCACTGTTAACTTAGATTAAGACTTCAGTCGAGCAAAATATTTCTAAATTCCCCCCCAAAAATATCCCCGAAGGGCTCTATCAATTGGTTAGAATTTAAAATTAAATAATAATAATAATTATTATTATTATTAGCACCACGCCCTACTACCCGTTCGGGTTATACGCACTTTAAAATTAAAATCACTTGGGACTAGCAGTTAAACGAAACATTGTTAGAATGTTTACCATTTTCAAACGAATAACTATATCACAAAGTCATGAAATACATATATACCGTTCGAATTTGGATCAAATAATGTTCCTGCCAAGTTTAGTTAAAATTGGTCAGTTCATCTATCATTTTTTTGTGAATCATTAATTCGGACACCAGAAAGACAAAATGCCCGAACGGTTGAGTTGAAATTGAATTTGTCTCAAATCGGTTGATAATTTTAGTATAAGTCACATCAAATAAATCAAGTTTCATCATTGTCTAAAAATATACAATTTTGTTACTTAAATTAATGTGGATAGTTATTAATAAATAGATTTAAAAATATAATGATGTTACAGTAACTGCAAATAAGATTATAAGACCCGCTTAGATGGCCACGTGGTCAAACGCGCTACTCGCGCAGTAAACTATACCACAAATTATAGGGAAATAGAGGTTCGAATCTTGGCTGGATGCACTGATTGTGGGTTTTAAGGAATGGTTTTCCATTCTTTCTCCACGCAAATATGGGTCCACTTCCTCTAAATATAGCCTCTCTTTTCCCTCAAACTATTAGCATAATTAGTACATAAGCATATAACCCAGATGGCTAGTAGGACGTGGTGCTAAGAAAAAGGAGTTTATTTATCTACATACATTTGTTTTACTTCCATAATAAGCCAGCCTTCTAGTTATAAGATTTAGAAACCTTAAGTATCGTTTTCAAAACGACAACAAAATAAAATTCAGCGAACTTTTAGAAGGGAAACCAAACATCAAAGCACAAAGTAGAAATAATATACTTTTGTGACAGTCTATATGTATTACAGTAAACATTGCTTGGAAGTGGCTCCATATTTCTAATACCAACAAAAGCCTAGCAATGACAGCGCTGAACTACAGTGACAAATGAAATCCTTTCAAGAAATTCTCGCTTTTGTATGAAGTCTCCTCTGAATTAAATTTAGAGCCCATTGTCGTCGAAACAAAAGCGAAAGACTTAAAAAATTTGCAGTAACTGTTTTGTGCGCTATCTCTAGGTTTATTTCCATATAAACTTAACTCAAGGTCATAAGAAGAGTATAAATTAGGAATAATGGCCACCCATTAAGTAACAAAACAAGTCGTTTGGCGAACACGTACTAAAGGGTCTTATTTATTTTCAAAATTATATTTTGACTACAAATCTTACTGACTACTATTAATACAGTTTTAGCAAGATTTTTGTCTTGAGTTGGGGTAGGGGAAAGTAGTGTGAGCTAAGGTAGATAATATTTAGTTCTTATTGGCAAAAAAAATATCATTTCTTAAAATAAAATATTGCTTCAAAATATACACATTTATTCTAGGTTTTTGCCATAAAATAATCTAAAAAAAATTACATCTATCATTAGCAAAGTGCCATTTTAACCATATCTTTTTAAATTAATATAAAAAGTTCTGGTTGAAATCCATGATGGTCATAACAAGTATTCAAAAACCATTTAGATTATTATGTTTATAAAACTAAAATAAACGTATCTAATAAAGCAATTTATTTTACATGAAATGTTTATTTTTTTATATAAAACATCTAAAAATCCAGACCTTATATCACGCTAATTTTCATTCCACCTTAGCGCATATTTGATAAATGTATTTCTTTACTTTATCCATGGTGTACTTCCAGCTATTTAATGAATATTTTAGTTTTTTATTCAAAAATTGATTTATTGTAACACCTATATCTATACATATAATACAACTGAACATTTTTCTGTGCGTTATATTTTATTCGGTTTGTTTTTTCAAGTAAACTAAAAAAATACTTATCATATTGATTTGGGGCTTCTAATTTTGTAGTCCTTATCTTTCAAAATAAAGGATCAGATCCATACCAAAATGCTATTTGATCAGTGAGCAAAGCAGTGTCGAAAAAAACCGAATGTCCTTGTGGTTATATTTGTGATTCAAATTAGTAAAAGTTCAAATATATTAATTCTTAATGTATAGAGATTGTTTGTAAGTTTCCTTGGCATCGAGTGGTTTGGAAATGTCAACAAATCATGAATGAAGAAGTCATATTTTTTTGTCTTACTTGATCGTCAAGTCAACTGAAATCCAAAGAGTTAAATTTTTATTTTAAATTCAAAGACAAACTATGTTTTGTGTTTGTTGTTTTATATTAACATTAATAGGCAAATTATTATTATTATTTTCAAATAAAACTTACATCTACTTATGTGATTTGATATTACATTTTCATGGACACATATTCAGATAAATAGATTAATTCTCCCTTTAAAAGCTAGCGGATATTAATTGTTAAAATAGTTAACAGTGAGCAACAGCACATAGCCAACTATTTAAAAACTAATAAATAGTTTTCAATAAATTTAATGTAATATTATGATATTTTGTTTTTTTATCCTCACCCCTCTCACTTTTTTTTTTATTTATTTGAGGTAAACCCAGTGACCTCCCATATGGTTAATTCTAAACCCAAGAAAAATATAAAGTTAGAACTTTTAAAGTCTATTTTGTGAAACCCCAAGGTGCGCAGTGTACACCTCAAGTGTATTTTTAAAAATCAAAATATATGTCAAGCCAATAATGTATTAGACCACGTGTAATCTTCAAAATCAACTAAGCAAGCGATTCAAAACTTTAAATAAGTAGGCAGGGAAAACTTTAGAGAGTGCAATTTAGCTTATTTTTTTACATCCAAAGTGAACCGAGCCCATTGCACACTGACTACCTATTTGAATAGCTAAATAACCAATAAACATAAAAATAGAAAACTTTGTACCGACTACTTTCTTTGTAAAACCTTAATATTGAGTGAATGTTGGTATGGAAGGATGCCAAACGAAGGACCATGAACATCTTAAACTTGGTACGGTAATTTATTAATGGAAACTAACTGATATTAACCTTTGATTATATGTTTTTTACTTTTATCCTACAAATTATATAAAAAGAAAATGTCTGCCTCTTGTTTGTTTGCTACTCAGTCACGCTCAAACAACTGTACAACTTGTTTTTCTGAAATTTTTTATGGATATTACTTGTACGTACAGTTAATATATGGACTAATTACAAACTACTTTCGCCATTTTGTTTCAAGATATCGGCTACTAAACACTCCTTTTTTGGCCTTTTTCTCAGCTTATGCTTATTGGATTTTAATTGGATGGACTTTTAAGGATTCTAGGTATAATTATACAAGACATTACAGCCATATTGAAAAAAAAAGGCTAAGGTAAGACGTGGGGATAAAAATAATCTAAATTAATAACACATTGTATGCGTATAGACTGAACAGGTAGTAATAACCTATGCTTAAATAAACTTCTCACTGTGATAGAAGATTGAAATTTGTCAGAGCTACCCCAAACACCCTGAAACAAAATTTAATTTTAAAATTAATAAACTGAAAAGGAGGAAAGGGCTCTTTCCCAAAAAAATACTAAACTTTGTTAAGCTGTGATGATCTTATATCCAATCTGTTTTTTTCTATTTATGTTTTTAACAATTTATATAATTTATATTTACATGTATAATGGTCTCTCTTTGGCAAATATGGTGTTATATGGTTGAGTTTGTTTGTAAAGTCAGTTTATAGGCTGATTCATGTTTAATTTCATAGATTTTGTTCATAATGCATTGGTTGACATATTTGTTTTTGGATTGAAAATTATATAAAAAGTCCAACCGAGTGTTAACCATCATAATTCGATATAATTTTGATATATTTATGTCTAGCTGTCGACATGAATAATATTCGAACACTTATAAATATCATAGAAGTTTAAAATCAGGTATGCCGTTAGGTATTAATATAAAGTTACATAGAAAAGTTATTAAATTTAAGATCTAAAATGGCAGATTCAAAATAGTTGCTCGAACAAGGCCGAAAACATTGAAATTTAATCATTCCTATTCTATAGATACCCCAAGCTTTTGCAGTACTATATAATTTTAAATTGTTTAAACTCTTTAACAACCACTTATTTATGCTATGCTACTCTTCTTTCTATTTTTACTATCACAAATAATCTGATTTTGATCAAATGAGAAACCAATACCATCCAATTAGTTGTGCTTAAAATAGCCTTTCCATCTAAATTAACATAAAATATAGAAACATTTTCACATGCAACTTTCCACATCATACAACATTCATCGGATCAAATCATTCAAAAATTGCAACTTTCTTCTTTGCCCCCAGCCCTTTCCCCTACCATCTTTATTTTATATGCAGAACTCTTTACTTTCCGCTGAGGCTTTCCCATAAGACATCAAAGGGAAAGGAAGTTTATATCTTTCAGAAGAGACGGTGTTGGAATACATACATATACATATTACCTAGCCCAGGGCATAGAGAAACCTCTATCCCTCACTTTGAGTCCAAGCTTTAGGGGCGTGGCCAACGTGCAGCCCCCATGAGACCTACGTATGGTCACGAACAAAGTTGTATGCAGATTTTGGTTCGTCCACCACATTGGCAAAAATAAACCATGAGACCTACGTATGGTCACGAACAAAGCTGTATGCAGATTTTGGTTCGTCCACCACATTGGCAAAAATAAAGTTTTATTTAGTGGTGATATTTATTTTACCGTTTGTGAGTGTGTATCGTGTCCTACTACCCATCAGATCTACTCAAATTTACTATCTTTTACTCAAGGTGTTCGTGTAAGTGATACCACAAACCATATATACTTCACTGAAGCTATGATCTATTTATGGTATTTTTGTATTTTTATGACAAACAAATAGTAGTTCATTGTCCATTCTAATCTCAAATATATTTTTGTCATATTGACAAGCTATGTTTTTTGTATTAGTTTATTAAAATGGAAATAACGATAAGGCAGGTGCGTAAGAAATTACTTCTTAAATAATCTATGAGCTGTCAGAAAAAAAAAGTTAAGATAAATCATCATAGACCTACTTTAAAAATGGTACGAAAATTTCATATAAACGTGACTCAAAAATCAATTAACCGCTTTTGAATGGTAGTAATTTAAAAAACAATATAGCTTTAATTATTCATAGTACCAATCGATAAAATCATCTAATGGTTTTTATAGAATATAATCATTTATAAATAGTGTATCTATAAATAAAAGTCAATGCACAGACACCCCTGGATGATCACCGTTTAATAAGATTATATTTCAACAAACATCTAAAGAGACAAACTTTTCTTTCGTATGTACCTATTATTTATTTCAATCACATCTTATTTAGCCAAATTTTCCCCTACTGAATATAGCAATTGGTTCATTTCAATAACATCTTAAGCTACGTTACAAATTTATTCATTACGACTGTACCTAGTGATTCAAACAACACCCTATTGTAAAAACTTTTAAATGACGACTGTATCTAGTGGATCATTTCAACAACCTCATAAGCTACCAACTTTTATACCATGACTGTACCTAGTGGTTCAATTAGACGACCCCTTAAGTAACAAACTTTTTTTTATCATGAATGTATCTAATGATATCAATTAAAGAACCCCTTACTTAATCTTTTTATCACGACTGTACCTAGGGTTTGGTACATGGAAAGAGGATGCATAATATTTCTAGTGTAATAATAGCGTCCATTTTTGACCTGTATGTCATTTAGGGCACTTCGCCTAGCCAAGAGGTCAAAATCCTTTTACAGGTCTCTGCGGTACGCTACTCTCGTTCTGAGGATTTTTTTCCCCCCGTTTTCATAAGTTCACCCTCAACTTTATTTTTCTTTGGAGCCACATTTTTTTTCTGTGAGGTAAACATTTTATCCAAATAAACAAAATGTATCTCATCTGTATTTCTGATACTACACAAAGTATATCTCCTCATATCATATAAACATTTCTATAACATATCGTAGGAAAAAATACCGATATGTATTTATATAATTAAATATGAAATATATTTGTGCGTATTTATTTTTCAACCATGTTTTTTAAAATAATCTTGCCAATACGTACTTCACTACACTAAAGAAAAGGAGAGAGGAAAATAAAAATGAAAGGAAATGTAACTGTATTCACGTAGAAGGGGGGTGGGAAATTATTCGGGGAAAAATCACCATTACCAAACCCTTGTTCGAACTCTGAACTTCATAAAATAAATACAACAATCCAAATGAGCTTTATTCTTAGTCCACATGTCCACCAATGCAGATACTTTGAGATATCGTATTATAGATTATTTTAAATGCTTTGTTCAACACCTTTACTGTTGCTAAAGAGTTGGTCTATTGCACCGGGTTTGGTTCCAGTCAAATCACCGAAAGTTGCCCTTTACATTAAATTGGTTTAATTTATGTTTATCACTGCGTCTTACTACCTGTTCAGCTTATATGCATATATGATAATTATTATAATTAGGTAGGAATGAGGAAGGAAGAAATTAAAAGGTAATCTAGCAGCATGCGTATGGAAGGAGAGTTAAAAAGCATTTAGGAAAAATACCACCTTGATTTTCCCTTCATTAACAGGTCAGTCTAACACAAGAGTGACGCCTTAGACCGTTCGGCGACTGAAGCGAGTACCTATACTATAGAAAGTTGAAAATATTGAATGATGAAATTTGTTTCGTTAAGTTTTAGTGTGATTAACTGGAGTTCAAGAAATCAAGAATTAATAAAATAGTTGAGATAAAACAAAAAGGCTGATGTATTTTAGCATGGGAAAATATTCCACCCTTCAAAAGAGCTGGTAGGTGAAGTGTGGAGAAGGTTTGGGTTGTACGAGGTTAAGTGTCTGTCAACACACGGAGATGAGGAAGCTGACGTTAGCGATACTTGAATATCTGCGGACTCTACTCTTAGTGGTCGTTCGAAGTGATAGATTATACAGTATCATTTTCGTATAAAGACCCCTTTATAAAATACAAACCTTTCTTCTGTCCAAAATAGTTTTTTTTTTAATTCTTATCCTTACTAAATGATTGGCACATGACCCAACACATGAATAAGGGGAGGTACTCTTATATCTAGTAAATTTGACACTAGTAATATTAATAATTGTCAGATATGGCCTTTTTTGTAAAAGATGGATTGTATACATCCTCTGGTAGGTATTAAAACCTCGGTTTATCTGTCACCTGCTGTTCACTCAATGGCGAGAATAAGGCCTTAGAGTTCATTTGATCACACAAGTAGATGCCACGCTTTGTTTAATTCAATATTGCGAGCCAATTTGGGACTATGGACACAATCTTATTAATTGCTCATTTCCCACAAACATTATAATATGACGGTTATATTTTAATTTACCTTTAATCGGATATAATAAACAGTAGCTTTAATAAAGATTTAAAGTGTTTAATTTAGAGATTTAAACAATTACTCTAGTCTTAACATTTTTTTGATCTTTTATTAATAACTTTTTATTATGTTTAGTTTTATGAGAGCTAAATTATTTTCAAATTAACAAATTATTTCACAAACAATTTTTTTTTTGTTAAGGAAGTTGCCTAATTGGAGATTTCAAAGCTATTTTTTGAAGTTAGTTGGATCCTAGCTTGACGTACCTAAGCAGTCTAAGCACTTTAACACTTAGACACCAATGTACCAGATATAAATAAAGTGAAGAGAATAAGAATTTCATCCAGTAAGGGCTCTTGTCGCTCTGCTGATAACACTTTCCCTCTTCCTCCGACGAGTTTACACAGTCACCTTAATATTTGCAGCTTGAAATTTGAATTAATTTAATTTAATTTTAACTTTTTCGTATTTCTTATTCTAGATTGACATATGCTACCACGAACTTTTTTAATCCACACTCTGGCAGGAAGACTCCTACAGGCCATTTTTGTTACCAATACAAATAGCCTAAGTCGTAGAGGATTTATAAAAAAAACTACGTTTACAAAAATCTATTTAAATATAAAAATAATAATATTTTGATATTGTAGGACTATTTTTAGAATCCTTGAAAAATGTATGTTTTTATTCGTCTGAACGATTTTTAAAATTGGCTAAGTAAAACATAAATATACTAACATGGGAAATCCCAGCTTGACTGGCCTTGACGCCACAAATCATCACCGTCCTTAAATATGAAGAAATAAGCTAAGGAATATTTACTTAGTTATAACATTTTATATGCAAGAGTGTTTGAATACGATTTGAAATTTTGATGATTTTGTTTTTTACTAGGCATTAAAAAATGATAATGTACGTGACATCAGATACTTATTTAATATTTTATAAGACTATCCAACTCAACTAATTCCAACATGGCTTTGTAGGCAACATAAAGCGGCAACAACTAGGATAGGCAATAGACATAAACACATATTCACCAAAATTGATATGGTTTTGACGCAAAGATATAGTATTATTATTATTATTTAGCACCGCGTCTTACTACCAGTTCGGGTTATACGCTTTAAGTACTAATTACGCTAATGGATTTGGAATTAGGAAGATTGAATTGGAGGAAGTGAACCCGCATTTGCGTGGAGGGAGAGTGGAAAACCATTCTAGGAAAAAAAACTATTTCACCCGACCGGGATTCGAACCTCGATCTCCCCGTCCTCAGCAGTCGAGCTCAACACGACTAGCGCGTTAGCCAACTACGCCACTGAGGCGTGTAAAAATATTGTAAATTAATCTCCGATACAATTTCGTAATTAATAAACCTAGAGGATTCGCGTCTGTGATCACTTGGTATAAGGCGTCAATCTCGTAATATACTGGTTGCCAATGACGAGGAGATTAGGATTTGAAACCCGGTCTGGTGTATTGAGGGTGTTTGTTCATAAATGGCTTTACACTTTCCCCCCACGTAAATACCGGTATAATTCCTCTAGACTAAACCTTCCTCATTCCTAACACACTAAGGTAATTAGTACATTAGCGTGTAGCCCAAACGGGTAGTAAGATGATTGGTTAAAAAAAATCGTCTAAATATATTTTACCAGATTAGTCACTTTAATGTGGAATAGTTTAGGTACAATTTGATATAAATCTCAATAATTGCTTATAAATATGGAACTATTTCTTATTTAATATCCAAGTGAAATCTTTTGAAATTAGGGCCTAATAGGCCTACATAACCGTTCAAGATTGAAAATCTGACAAAAAATAAAAAGTTATTTTTATTAGTTCTACGTAAATTATTATGTCTTCTATTTATAAAGTTGTTTTTAATCACAAGAAGTTAAATAATTGAAAGAGACCAAAATTTAATTTATTCTATGATATAACGTAATAAAACGTAAACTATGACTTCATAAAAGGTCAATAAAAGGAAGGAAAAATTTTCACCGGGAATTAAACTCATATTTTCATTACAATTCATTACAAAGCGACTACTTACTCTAAGGAATTATATCTACGAAATTGTTTAAATATTCAATCCTGTTTGATATGTATTATTTTTATCATTACTAATATTATTTGTTTTGTGGGTATTAATAAAGCTACATAGATCGTGGTTTGAGTCAGATTTGTGATAAAGCACAATATTATTAAATTACACGGGTCTACAGTATATGGTACAAGTGATTAGAGACCTCTACTCAATGTTAATACCAACAGTATATCTTGTTTTATTACTGTGTATTATTAATCTATCGCTACAATTCAAAGCTAATATCACCATAAGCCTGTTTAATGACGCTGGAGGATTCCATGTTTCAAATAGATCAGCCACTATTTATTTACATAGTATTTAATTAAAAAGGTATTATGTTTACGGGAAACTATTCATCAACTAATGACTTAACACTGATCAAAGCTATGTCAAAACACCCGCATTTCGGTTGGATAGGTTTGTGTGAGTAAACTTTGACGAGTTTGATTAAACGTCAATTTTAATTAGAAAACTTAGCGTGAAACATAAATAGTAACCTTATTCTTTTTCGGAATTTAATATATATTACTCTTTATGATAAAGCGTTAAACAATTTTTTATATTTACGTTTAGTTACCCATCATAGTACTAAGCATTTAATTACATTAATGGGCTAAGGATAATAAAGGTTTAAATTACTAAAAATCTTCCCTCATTTTTGTGGGGGTAGAGTGGGAAATTATTTAGAATAAACTACCAGAATTCAGTTCCCGAAATGTCTATCTGCGACAAATCAGTCTGGATGAGTTGAACATTTAGTCCACGTCACAGTGGTGCTAGTAAAGAGTTGAACTTATTTATCTAGTTTGTTGTAGTTAAACAGTTTGAATATTACCTGCTGGTGACCTGGCGGTCTAAGGGTAAGGTGTCAGACTTCTATGCTGGCGGCCAGGGTTCAATCCTCGGTCCCGGCACAGATTTATCTGATTACCAAACCCTTCCTTCACCTCTGACAAGACATCTTGTGAATGTGGTGAATGGCAGGCCTCCACCGTGGTTTGGATTCCACGTTAAACTGTAGGGCCTCCATCTCATCTCACAATCACCCTACCATTACACATTAGCGTAAGTGCGTATAACCCGAACGGGTAGTAAGACGCGGTGCTAATAATAATAATAATAATAATAATATTATTACCTGCTTCGATGGGCTCAAGGTCTACTCTAAAGCGTCACGCTCATGTTAAGCTAGACCGCCAATGAGAGGAGGATCAAGGCTCGAATCCCGGACGGATATACTGAGTGAAGGTGGTTTCCGCAAAATGGTTTACCACTCTACCACCACGCAAGTACGGATACATTTCCTCTAAATTTAGCTTTACTCATCACCAATTCCTTAGCATCGTTAATACATATGCGTAAAACCTGAATAGGTAGTAAGTATAATGTGGTACTAAAAATGTGACTATTAAATGCAATATTTACTAAATGAATTGAACTATAAATAAATATAGTTTCATTGCTTATACTCTTTCTATACTTAAACTTTCAATGCTCATCCATCAAGTTGAATCAATAGGAATGAAATTTTAAATCCTTAGGTTAAATATATTCTCCGAATTGATCACATATTCGAAACACTTTGGTGGAAGAAGAAGAAAGCATAAATATATTTTAAGACCACATTGGAATATCTCGATAAATATTACATATTTATAATTGTATATTTTTATAACAGCTATTAAAACAGTATTTTAATATCGTCTAGTAAAAAAATGACGTATTCTACATAAACATGGATATAGACAGATATCAGCTTACAATAAGAGTGTTTGCTTGGTTTTTTATTCTCAAAGCCTTTTTTATTAACCTAAACAATTTGATATTAATATTGGAGCTATTTGAAAACAAATAAGCATTTATTTTTGAATTTAGCTCAAACATTGGATCATATATTTCAATCTTCACTTCAACTTTGCTTCACATTTAAAACTTTGCACAACCCTAAAAAAATGAACACCCAACACTAACACAATCCTAGTGCAGAATTTTAATATGCAGAAAAGACATATACAAATATACTTATAGCTATACAACTTTATTTATTAGTCCTCTGCCTTAGCTGAGTTAGAAACACATATGCCTGTTGAGCCATGATTTCCGGGTTCACTTCCCTGCATTGCCGAAAAATGTATAAATTGGGGAAAAGTGGCTTTCCCCTTTTACAGTGATAAATTAACGATCACAGTCTGGGTGTTGTGATTTAAGTTAATTTTTAGTAATGTACTATTTAATTACTCGATTCAGATAGTGTATGTTAGACACCTTGAATAGAAATAATACTTAATTCAAGACACCATTTGTAGGAACCAGGGTCAGTTATAATTTTAAATAAAATTTATTAGTGCTTACCTGCATGGAAGGTTATGGTTAGAAAAAATATTTACGTCAAAAGGTATTAATTGAAAAGTAAGAATATTATGCAAAGTTAAAAAAAAAAGGAACTATCTTAAGACTTTATAATATTCTCCCTTCAAGTTTTTTACATGCCACAACCACAAGAAAGACAAAAAAACACATGCGAAAGAAATACGACAAAAAATTGTCTTTTTTGTCTGTCTACGTCCATCAGTATCCGTCAACTGTTTTAGGTTGAATAAATTTAGGAAAAGGTGCAAGGGAAAGAGAAATAATGTTGAAAAGTCGAGTGAAAATGTATTCACTCCAGATATTCTTTTATGTATATATTTTTTTTCTGTCATTGATCAAATTGTGTTCTTTGTAAGAGGAGAAAAGAATAATAAATACTCTCGGGTCCATTAGACGGGAACACGATTCCCCCTCCTTTACCACTCAGTCCGTTTGTTCAAATCCACCATGACGTGGGAAAACAAAAAGGGGCTCACATTTCGAATGGAACACGCGCCTGATTAGGTGACTGCATGATCTAAGGCGTCACTCTGGAGATACACTAGCCTGCCGACGATAGGGAGATCGGAGTTTAAATCCCAGTAGGGTGCACTGGGGGGTGGTCTCCCATAAATGGTTTTCCACGCTCCCTCCACAAAAACTTTAGTACACTTCCTCTAAACTAGATCTTGCTCATCCCTAGCTTACTAACGTAATCAGCGTATAACCTGAACAGGAAGTAAAACGCGGTGCTAAATAAAAACTATCAGAGATAGAGTGTGCCAAATAAGATGTTGCACTTATTGTATATATTAGCAAAGCTTTTAACTGAACACGAATCCACCTCGATGGTCGAATGGTCTAATGCTTGATTTTAGACGAGTGGTTTTTCCTAAATTTTATTATACGCTCCCTCCACACAAATGCGAGTACATTTCCACTAAATTCAAACTTCCTAATCCTTAACACATTAGTGTAATTAGTAATTAGTACATATACATACAACCCACACGGAGAGTAATACGCGGTGCCAGGGGAAATAAGTACACGAGCTTGGGGAATTAATACAAAGCTATTTTTCCATGTAAACATCGTTTATAAGTAGTGTTTTCCCACAATACAATTCCAAATATTTTGGTTTATTACTAAGACCTAAATGCTAGGGAAACGAAAGGTATTTAGTATAGGAGAATAGAATGGATCTTTGTGAATCGAATCATGTAATTTAAATAGGAGGGTCACAACACAAATTGTAGTGCCATTTGTATTTTCTTCCTTCCCTGTCTGTTCCCATTCTGTCGGCCAGCCCCATCCAGCAAGTCATGAACCCACTTGGTTTATGGTGCTTATGCATTATGCTACTATTCTAGCGCCCTAAGATAGCAGAACGTATCACTCTTATTTAGGTAATTGACAATTTTCTACGGGTGCCTCAACTGTTAGCAACCGGATTTGTAGAGAACTCCAACTCTTTCTTTCTATCTCTAAATCTATGCCTTAATGAGGTAAAAATCATATGATAGAATTTAAATACAAAAGCTGTATCTGTAGAACTTTCCAGATAATTTGAGGATAGAAAATGTCAGATTATTGAATCCTAAAGAAGGATATGTATTCGTGATTTTAATCGAAATGATAAAGCAGTTTAACAGATTAACTTTATTTGTTTATACTGTGACTTAAAGGTAACATGATTCCAAATAGTTCTATCTTATATCCGTAAATTTGAAAAATTAAATATGAATACGGGAATCAAGCTTGAGACCGTGTCCAAGTTTTGTTTTTCAAATTTACAAATATGATAATTAATATCCTTACTAAAATATAATTTCGATCTTCCAAGCTTCGATAACCATATACAAATAATTTTAAAAGGCACTTCTTTCTTCGTTAACTAATTTAATTTTTTTTATTATAAACAAAAAATTGTTAAGAGTAATTTTATGTCATTACACTTCCATGAAATTCAGATCAATTAACAGTCCACAGTACGTTAACATATTTGAACATCTTTAGAGGATGAATACAAATATTTTACTGTAATCTGTGCACCTAAAATTAAAGAATCTGCTTAAAGAAAACAAGTAAAGATATATTTTGAAACATCCTCTCTAAATTGTAAAAAAAGATAGAGAGTTTCTGTTGTGTTTGCTGGTGCGTGTGCAAAATAGCTTCCAAGTATAATTTGTTAAATAATGATTGCCACGCAGTCTTTTATATTATGTTGAATCAAAGTCCTCATTTCATGGCATGAGAAAAGTTTCTTTGTAATATTTCGGAATAAATATATTAATTTATTCACCAGAATTCTTGAAAGGATATTAGAATGGACGGTAAGCCCTACATCATATTTTATATTTAATGAATGTTTGGTAGTAAAGTTAAGGCCTTTCTTTAAATGCTCTTTTGGAATAATTATAACATTTCATTATTCACTTTACAGAATGAAAAGAATGACAAAAGGCCTGGATTGGGCAAAGGAGCTCTAGTTTTATATATTAATTAAATATAAATTTTTCTCAAACAGTTGGCACCTCATGGGTAGCTCTTGATAAATTTAGCTTGAATAAACCGTATTGCCTACTTCTCATTTCACTATACGTTTGACGAACCACATAATTTTGAAAGTAGAGTGCTAATGTATGTATTGGCATTAAAGGAGAAAATTGATGCATAATTAGGGGAAAATGTTTATAAGACAATAACGAAGAGCCACTACTATGAGAACAATCCAAGAGCGGCCACTGGTCTCAATAATCTATAGCCATAACCATATAAAATAGGTAATATGATTGTCATATCTAAAATAAAATAAATCTCCCTTTTGTATTATTTTTCTTAACATACATTTTTTCAGGATGTACTACGTACTTGAATATAAAATACTACGATACAAAAAATAGAAATACTTAATCATTTTTTATAAAAATATAAACATAATTAAACAAAATTGATGGTAACTTCAATTTTAATAACTAAGTATGTAGTATTTGTTATAAATTGTAAATAAAAAAAATATTAAATAATGTATATGATTAGAAATAATAGAAAATAAAATACATTAAAATATATTATGTTTTCAAAAGATGATCAGAAGGTTAAACAAATTAACAAAGCGTATCGTTGAACAGACTGAAATTATTATCAGATCATAAAACCTTTATTATGAAACTATTATTAATGTTTTTGTCGAATATTTTATAATAATGGTTAAATAATTTTATAATGTGCTTTCATATATTGTATTAATATTAAAATTAAATATATTGGTTAATTCATATGCTTAGAAAATGCATATTTAGTAAAAATGTGAATTTATTTGTGCCATAAAGTTGGATATCAGTATTCTCTCATTGTTTTTTATTCGCTCGTGAGTTTATTTTAAAACAGAGCATACTTTTATTCTTCTCTTTATTTTTTTATTTTACACCCAATCCATCTCTTTCCTTTTCACACATGAGATATTCCTACGATGGAGAGAATCTTTATTTATCTGGGTCACGTAATCGCCGTCTATATCGCTTGCCCCTGCAATTTTGGACTTTCTTGTAGGTTGGATGAAAAAAACAAACAAAACGGATGAAATATTGAAGATTTATTAGTGACCTCAAGAATATATTGTTCGTGGATTTTACTCGGAAAGTCAGGGCTAGATTCCTGCATCCAAAATAACTAGTCGTTTTATTTTATACGTAGTGGTTTTCACACCCCCTTTATGGCAAATACCAGTGAATCTACTGTTAATATCCTGGTAATTACTTATCATATTAAGGGGGGCACCGCGGTTATTGAGAGATTACCACCCAGGCTTTCAGCTCCAACGCAATTTTTATTGCTACTGTATGTAATTTAAATATATGGCTCATGCCAAAATAAAGTTGAAAGATTCTAGTAAGTATATTTTTCCTTCACAACCCTGGGGTCTGAGTTTTATAAAAAGAAAAAGAAAATATAGGAAATTGTGACATTAGCTCACTTTCAACGTTTTTTGAAGCAAATGTGCGGATCTACGAGACTAGGCTTTATGAAAAAGGGGCTCTAGATTTAGCCCTTCCTCAAATTATTATTATTATTATTATTATTATTATTATTATTATTAGCACAGCGTCTTACTTCCCGTTCGGGTTATATGCACTTACGCTTATGTGTAATGGTAGGGTGATTGTGAGATGAAATGAAGGACCTACAGTTTAACGTGGAATACGAACCACGGTGGAGGCCTGGCATTCCTCACATTAACAAGATGTCTTGTCAGAGGTGACGGAAGGGTTTAGTAATCAGATAAATCTGTGCCCCTTTCTCTAATAAATACAGTAATTGTTCTATAGGTTCACAACAGAAATTTTAAGATATATGAGAACTGGCATCGATATTTCCTATTTACCTTGAAATAAGAAGTTTCCTAGTTTCCTTTACCCTTTTTTTTATTGCCATGAAAAGTTTGTTTATGGGTAAAGAATGAAATTGAGTATAATCTTAGACGGAACACGATATTTCCAGAAAATGGCAGAGAATATTATTTTAAGTTGTTTGACTTGACAGTTATTGATACGTTCTCATTGACCAAGGCAGCTTCCTTAAATCATAAAATTTAAGTATTTAAAAAAGATGAAATATTAAATCTCTATTTAAAATATGTGTTCTTAATTTAATTGCTCCTACTCCCTCTCCTTTTGAACATTTGTGTGAATATCTCACGATAACCTTGATCCTTGAGTTTTAGTACTTCATTTTCCTCAATAGCAACAAAACAATTACAACACTATATTGTTTTTTAATTTAAATAATGTTTTAGAGCCGAATTTGAAATAGTAAATTTAATTATGAAATGTTCTCAAATTTATTCTAGTTAATACTGTAAACGTAAAAAAAAATATGGTAAAAGCTCAGCTCTAATTTTTGACATAATTTTAATAACGATGCCGTGAAAGATCTGCAAAAATCACGCACCTGGAAAGGTATTGTACAAAAACCATTTTGATTTTCCTGTCATGACTTAACCAATGACCTAGGCTTGTTGATTATGTGGCAAAAAAAAAGTAGCTTACAATAAATGTCGTAAATTTGTAATATATAATCATAGACTCGGCCTTAAAATATGAGTGAAGAATGACCCTGAGTATGGGGCAATTCCTGGATAGCTCAGCGGTAAGAGCATTGGCGTACTAAGCCAAAGGTCACGGGTTCAATTCCAGTGTCCAGGTGTCATTTTTCAATTTTCAGAATATAATCTTCGATTTAATCATTTTTACCTTAAGAGTAGTTGATAAAATAATTTAAAATTTTCTCACAGCTTATACCTAAAAGTAGCAATACCTATTCGTGTATTATGCATGTTGTTCTCTCTCTTGCAAACCAAGCACCTGTTCCGTTAAAAACCCTACACACACTCCTTTCCCTCCTTCTCTTCCCCCAAATGCGTAATACACGTCTGATGCATTGTTGATGTCACTTCCAGCATTGTTGCCAGCTGCATAAATTCCTCACCATCCAGTGTAGGAGAGCCCCCTTTCCCCCAAAAAATGTTGTTGTTGGGCAAACATGCAGAACACCCTTCCCTCCATCCTCACTTACTACACCCCACATCCACACACGTGGGTGACAAATGGGAAGAGCTTCATAATTCATGTCTCTTCCTTGTGTAAGTCCATCCGATTCCGTGAGGATAGTGACGTCACAGTAAACTGGACATTGAACAACTGGTGTTGTTAACATACACCAGAGAAAATCTAAAAACTAAATTACTTCAAACATTTGCCATGAACGTTGATGCATTTATATGTTTTTCACCACAAATAATGTGTACTTAAAGTTAGCTGGATGGTGACGGACGTAAAGGCCAGTATTTTAAAGTTTTTTTTAGCCAATATATATTTTTGTCAAAATAAATAAAACATTGTTTCTGTAGATGTGTTTAATTTTAATTTATACCCACAGTCTTCTCAAATGTAATTGAATAATTGTAATGATCATAATGCAATTAAATGATAAACTTTTAATATTAAAAGGAAAAGCTATCATAAATTTTCGTTGTATCCATAGAAGATATTCCGGAAATCGTGATATTCAAATATGTAGAAAAATAAACTGGCTGCAGAAATAATTGACCTACTTTTGGACAAAAAAAATGATGTGATAAGAATTCCAAAAATCCTTTGTAAACCTTAAGGAGTCTAGTTAAATGACCCATTTCAGCCATTGAGTTTAATTTTGAATACATAATTTATCTCAAACCAATGAAGGAGAGTTGACTATAT